>JAAIIK010019322.1:63549-76949 GCA_014706435.1 Silurus glanis | reverse complement strand
TATATATATATATATATAAAAATGTATATATGTGTGTGTGTGTGTGTGTGCATGTGTGTTTCAGATCCACAGTATGAGGTGATATCTGTTACAGCTAAACAAGAGCCTGGTATGTTGTCCATTGCATGTACCAGTCTTCTCTGTTTAATCTTTAAATACTTAATTTTTTTTTTCTCTTGTTATGTTTGGGTTACTAGTTGCCAGTACAAACAGTACGTCTTTTGGATTTTATTATGCCTTTGCCACTGGGTGACAGTATGTTTTCGACTTTTCTGAGAGAGTCTGAGAGGTGTGTCAGAGCCATATCTCAAGAACTAGTGGGTCAATGTTTATAGGATTTATATGGAATTACCATTTTAAACTTTCATTAATAGCTGAACTTATTTAAGGTTTTGTAAAGTTTAGTTATACAAAATAATGTCATAAAATGATTCAAGATGTTTTGATTTAGTTTAAGGTAGATGCTAGATACTAGATACTAGTTTAAGGTTATACTTTTGTATAGTTGTATTTAATATGTAATTTAATATGTAAATGTATTGATATTAATATGTAGATGTAGTGAGAGCCACACACTTAATCCACAGGACCTACCTGACTCTACACTGATTATCCATATCATTAAAACCAAAACCACCAAAACAGCTCTGATGTAATGTACACCACAAACCCCCCAAAGGTGTACTGTGGCATCTGGCACCAAGATGTTGGCAGCAGATCCTTTAAGTCCAGTAAGTTTTGACAACCCTTTAAGCATCTGTTGGACGTACTGGACAAACAAATCTGATCCACTAAGGCACCACTTTGTAAATAACAGGATATAATAAATCTGCATGTCTTAGGGTCCCTGGTGGTCTAGTGGTTAGGATGCGGCGCTCTCACCGCTGCGGCCTGGGTTCGATTACCGGTCAGGGAACCAACCCCAGCCATTAGGGTTGCACAAGCCTTAGTGCCTGTCCCAAGCCCGGATAAATGGGGAGGGTTGCGTTAGGAAGGGCATCCAGCGTAAAACATGTGCCAAATCGAACATGCGGATCACGAATGCGGATGATCCGCTGTGGTGACCCCTAATGGGAGAAGCCGAAAGAAAAGTAATAAATCTGCATGTCTTGTGGCATGATACTACAGCACTCCTTCAGAAGTATTGTGGAGTCTTATGCCACAACATATCAGGACTTTAATGGCAGTACAAGGGGGACCTACATAATATTAGGCAGGTAGGTTTAAAGCTATGGCTGATCAGTGTGTACTTTGTATATATACTTGTTTATACTTGACATGTTACTTTATGTATGCAGAAGTGCAAGCAGCATTGCTTACACACTCTTCTGGAAATGTTATCTACATCTGGAGGATTAAGTCAAATGCTAAATCACGTCTCTGTAATACATTTATTGATTTCATTCACATATTAAACTCAAAAGCTCTGTCTCTCTTAAAAATTTGTGAGATTTGGGGACCCCTGGAATAGACACTTGCCCCCTTGACATAGACATTTCTAGAATCAATCCAGTTTAATAATTATGCAATGACCTGGCATGACTATTTGCATGAATCTACTTTTGTGGGATTCTTAGAATTTGCCTGACCCTTGCTGCTATAAGATTGTGTTTTTCTTACAGCTTTTGCTCACACTGTTGCTGGAAGGGCCATTTCATTTGAACTCCTTCTTTACTCAATTGTCTCATCTGCTAAATATAACAAACCTTTATTTGACATTATAAAAATTGAAGCAGGAAGCAACATAAAAAACTCTCTTTCTTTCTCTCTCTCTCTCTCTCTCTCTCTCTCTCTCTCTCTTACTGTTTGAGTAAGAGCGAATGCTTCTGAGTGAGTGAGTTTTTTTTTTATATATTATATATCTTTCATATATCTTTTTCTATTTTTCCTGCTGATTTGTGAATATGTTTGGCTGGTAAACTGTGGTAAAAAGTATCTAGAGGTGTTAAAAAGAGCGCTGTTGATCAGTGAAGGCTGGTCAATATGGCAGCATCTCAAAGTTTTTATAACATAATGCGAAGGCATGGAATTAAAGTTATCTCCGCAGAGCGCTGCTCTGTTGAAGACTGTACTATACATCACTATGTGGACAGGATGAAGGGATTGAGATGGAGTTATCAGCTATTTGTTTAATGGGCTGATTCTCGTAATGGAAGACCTGTTTCCCGGCAGCAACTGTCCAACTGACTAGTAGAAGCTATTATATTAGGTTATAATAGAATGGGTCTTATAGTACCTGAGGCGTGGCAACCTCGTGGGCGCTGTTTAAGGGGGTTTCAATTCAGGACATTTGTGCAGCAGCATTCTGGGCTTCGCCACACACTTTTGCCTGATTTTATAGGCTGGAGCCTTAATTGGCTCATTCCATCCTAAGTGTTTAAAAAATTAATAAAAATAAGAGATATGTTGAGAATAAGGCAGGGACCATCAGAAGTGGTGTATATAGGGAGACGAGACTTCTGGATGAACGCTTCCTGCATCCTACAGTGCTACCTCCATGCCGGGGTCTTCCTTTTTTCCCAGATCTGGACACGTCAATCCAGGGACAGCCCATAAGTGGCCCGCCTCTTCACCCCACATGTCTCATTGTATGCAAACATAGTGGGAGTGAAAGAGAGTGGCTGTGGGATGATGCCTCGGGTTAAAGAGACGCTGGACGGCTATCTATCCCTGGGTGCAGCATCATCCCTAAAGGCCCCTGTACTGCTTACCAAGCCATTGCGATCGAGTTCGGCTCTGATGGGCAAGGCTTACGTGGCAGTGGGTCAGGTTGCCTCCACATTATGGCGGTGTTACAGGCATACCAGGCTGACCTGCTTTGGGAGATGGATGAAGGATTCGGCTCTGGGGCTGATGATATGAAGAAGCTATGTCATGCAACGGACCTAGCTCTCAGGGCCACCAAGGAAAAGGCCAAGGGCGTAGGGCGGGCAATGTCAGCCTTAGTAGGGGAAAGGCATCTGTGGCTTACCCTGTCGGACATTCCCGACAGGGACAGGGCCTTCCTGCTGAATGCCCTGATGGTCCCTTCTGGCTTGTTTGGTGACGCCGTAGATGTGGTTGTCGACAAGTTCCAGGAGGCAAAAAAGACACTCGGCAGTATTTTAGCACTACCTCCCTCGCTGCTCCCAGGGGGCTGCTCGGTGGGCGCAGCCCAAGCCGGTGTGTCCGGGCACCGCGAAGCCCAAAAACAGAGCGTCACCACTCGGACCCCCGGAGAGATCCAGGGCCTGCCGGGCGATGCTCCAGGCCCAAGCCTAAAGAGTCAGCGGACCCGAGGGCCGTCCTCTCCATTAACCCTGCCATGGTACGTGCATCAGTGCACAGCCACCTCCAGCGGGTGTCTCCCTCCACCTCCGCCTGGTCTCGTAGCAGATGGAGGAGACCCGCTGCCTCAAAGGCGGCCCTAATGGCTGCAGGGCACTGTTTCAGCCGCTCTGGATGGGTCAGAGATGAGTCTCGAGAGACAGGTTCCTTTAAGAGACTTGATGGCACCCTGGGAAAGCCTGCCAGATGTGTCTCAGTGTGTCCTGTGCACTGTAGAAAAGGGCTACTTGATTCAGTTCGGGTTCTCTCCACCCCGCTTTGCAGGCTCTGGTCCTGGAACAAGAAGTACTCAATTGCTTAAGGAAGGAGGCCATCAAGGTGGTCCCTCTCTTAGACAGAAAGTCTAGGGTTCTACAGCCGGTACTTCGTGGTTCTGAAGAAGATTGGGGGTTGCATACGATTCTAGATCAACGCTCCTTGAACTTGTTCAGCCTTGCGCTCTCCCCCCGCACCTCCATGAAATGCATGATTGCGACTTTCACCCCGCTGCGACTGAGACGGGGCATTTGCATTGTGAACTATATCGATGACTGGTTGATATAAGCTTGATCAGAGCATCTAGCAGTCCGGCATCGAGTGTATGAAGGAGCTGCGGTTAAGACTAAGCACCAAGAAGAGTGTGCTTTCTCCAGTACAGAGAACCACCTTCTTAGGCGTAGTTTGGGACTCATGCAAGCACAGCTGTCTCCCGCTCGGATTGAGTCTATCCTCACAGCAGTCAAGATAGTAAACGAAGGCCAGTCACTCACTGTGAAGCAGTTCCAGGGGCTGCTTGGGCTCATGGCAGCAGCGTCCAACATGATTCCACTTTGCCTCCTGCACATGAGACCCCTCCAGTGGTGGCTCAGAGACAGCACCATCAAGGTCCTTCGAGCCTTAGATGTGTGGAAATAACTTGCGTTCCTGAGCCCCATCCTGGGAGCTCTTTTTTTGTTGTGTAATGCTAACAACACCTGTTCTCTGCGTGGTGCAAGCACCACCAATTGGACCCAGTTAACTGCCTGGTTGGGTCAGTGCTGGAGTTCCTGCAAAAGCAGTTCATCTCAGGGACTCTTTGATATCTGGCAGCTTTTTAAGATACGGGGGCAAGACACCACATCTTTGTATCGGCTGCTGCCCCTTGTTCATTGGGTGAATCTTACACCTGTCTAAGACATTAAAGCTGCACAATATAACGGACATTGTGCACTCTGAACTAAATAATATTCAAGCTGTGGCATTACAATTGGAAGTTCAGTCTGAACGGCAGATTGAAAAAATGTTGGACTTATTAAAGCAAAGGCTGACACCAGAGGAAAAAAGGTTGCTAAAAGAATACTATAATGGAAAAGTGGTTTTGGTTATTTTAGATCCCTTTCCAAAACTTCTAATTACCCCTGACTTAAAAGGTCTAACTGGGTCCTTATTGGATTTGGAAAGGCTAGAAGACTTGGGTTTTCAAGATTCTCAAGTAAGGTGTTATACACATGTTGTGTAAAAGTGTTAAACAAAACCAGCCTTAAAGGTTGAAAGGATACGGTGTGGAGCGAGAAATTGGTGTAAAACGATGTAAAACCAGTAGGGAGAATTTTGTACAAACCACCCTTAGATAAATGCACAGGTGATCTCCAGTGGAGAGTTACATGGCACAGTTGCTGTTAATGCTTTTGTGAATGCTATTAATCCCGATGTATCAAATAAATGTGCTGTATGCAAAGAAAAGGAAACGATTTTTCACTGCTTTTTTATAGTGTTCAAGAATGAAAGAGTTATTTGGTGTACTTAAATGAGCCTTTTTGATTTTCTGTGAGAAATTCTTCTTTCAGAGCTTTATTTTTGGTCCATATTATAAAGAATCTGAAAAGGAGGAAAAAGTCGGTTGTTACATGTTTTGATTGGACAAGCTAAAAGGTCGATTTACATTACAAGGTAACTAAAGATAGATGGTGGGTAGGAGCAAGGAATAGAGTTGATTTTTAAAAAATGTGGTGAAAAGTCAGGTCCTGATTGATTTTAAGTTTTACAAACTGATCAATGATGTGGAAAGTTTTTCAGGGAAGTGGGGTTATAATGAAGCTATTTGCATTGTAATTGATGGAATGTTGTCCTTCAGTCCTGTTTTTAAATAGGTGGTGGCTTTATTAGAAATAATTTCATGTGGATACACAGAGACTGGAAATGGCATTTAATTTTGAAACTTATAAAGTATAGTTTTATATATATAACTTTTATGATTACATAAAGTTGATATGAAAAACTCAATCTCTCTCTCTCTCTCTCTCTCTCTCTCTCTCTCTCAGCAAAGTTTGATGTTAAGCAGAGTACTGAGGACTTCGTGTGGAACTTCGGGCAACAGGGTAGCTCTATGCTAAAGACACTGAACCCCATTTTGATCGCAATCATTGTGATGAGTGCCATGGGTGTGTTGCTAGGGGCTGTGTGTGTTGCATTGCTGTATTGCACCCTGTCCCACAATCTTGAGGAAACCACTTCTGCCCTTGAGAAGTACAACTTTGAGCTTGTTGATAGCCTGAAGCTAAAGGGGAAAGTGAACAGACACAAATCATACACAGATGTGTAAGAACAGTGCAAACTCTTAAACAAACATTTAATAAAAGCTTGTGACTTCTGATAGTTTACAACTAAATCGTGTTTTTATCTCGACATGCAGAGACTGACCACCAGATGGTGCTTTTGAAGAAAACTAATGCACATTTTTCTAGCTTGTTGTTGGTTGGTCTATTTTTGTCCTTTGCTTTTAATACTTAATTATAATGTGGCCAGTCAGTATGAAAATAGTTATGTGTGGCTTGCAGTTTAGGTTAAATCCAAATACTGCCTTTATAGACATTTTGCTTAATTTCCTCACCTGGTCCTCATCTTGCAACTACAATTGCACTCTGCGGTTGAAATTAAAAAACGAAAAATAAAATCTTATATTTTTTTTGCCCTGTTTCCAATTTTTGTACTGTAACTTCTTTTCCCAGCCTCGCCCTCCATTCATATTCATATTTAAAATAAATAATGGTGTTTTACTTTACAGTACAGTAAATTTCTTTAATTTAAATACCCTAGCATGCTAGGAAGTTGGAGTCAGTGTGTAGGGTCAGACATGATTGGGCACTCTGGAGCTTTGCTGAACAGTGATTCTGGGGACTGATCCCCTGACCTTCTGATTAATAACCACTCTTTAACCATTGAGCCACCACTCTTCCAAGTTTCTGTTTAACCACGATGTAAGCTGGTTTTAATTATATACACAGAGTAGTGGATCATTCTACAAGATTCATACCTTGGCACTGACCCTTAGATAATTAAAATTTTATATAATAAAATACAGGTGTCACTGATAGCTTTATAACTTGGTGTTTCAGATTATGCACATGGGCAGCAAAGTACTGTTCCTTGCACTACAGCCTGCAATCCAATCCTTAGCCATTGTTCTGTGACCGAGCAAATCTAATCTTCCAAATTAATTTAACCTATATTATAACAAACAGGCTAACCTTGGGCCTTGCTCAAGGGTGCAGCAGTTGTAGATTAATGTTGCTCAGAAGTGCACATTTTTCCCCACTGAGCTACTACTTCCCCAAATCCACATGACCTGCTATGTAATGACCTACCACCTAATCTACATGACCTGCAGTGACTCTAAACAAGAAATGCTAAAATTAGGGCCCACAGGCCTATAGTGACATTTGATTAGGCCTGCCATGACATATAGGAGTAGATGCAAAAAAAAAAAAAAAATGCAATTTGGAAAAACTTCTGAAAAATAAGCATGTATCTCATTAGAGGTCAGCTGTATTAAGCACTGAACAATATTCTACAATAAATTTAATTGTTTCTTAATGTACTGAAACTGAACAAGAATTTTGAAAATAAAACTGCATTAGTTAGGCAGATTGTGGAGTAATGTATTACATTTATTTTTTTAATGTTAAATATTTGAATTTATAAACTTTAAACTTGAATTTTAATATAATGTTTGGTATAATGCAACATATATTATTATTATGTATTATATTATTATATATATTGGCATACAGCAAGTTTGGTTTTTGGCTCTCCATAAAAAGGCTTTAAATCAGCCATATAATAAAGAATTACCCACCTTAGATTGTGCCAGTGTCAGTGGGAATGGTGGATGGTGAGGTCTCCAGGGACCAGACTTGTTCACTATCTATCTATCTATCTATCTATCTATCTATCTATCTATCTATCTATCTATCTATCTATCTATCTATCTATCTGTCTATCTGTCTGTCTGTCTGTCTGTGATGATAACTATGTGCAATTGAAAATTACATAATTTCAGAAAAACACAATTGATTTTTGATTTTCAGAAGTCAGTCTGTATAAGTGGGGAGGTAGATAGTCATATTATTAAAATTTCAGTTAGTTAAACCTCTAAAGCCCCACAAATTAACCAGTGGTGGACGAAGTACACAAACCGTGTAGAGATAAACTAGGTAAAATATTTCTCCAGTAAAAGTAGATGTGCTCCCTTTAAACTTTCGCTTGAGTAAATGTACAAAAGTAATTGCCTTTAAATGTTTTTAAGTATAATGTTCCTATTATGATTTTTGTCACAAGACTCTTGCTTAATCAACTCAGTTTATGTTAAAACACTCTAATGTTACTCTTAGCACACCAATCTATTAATAGAATAAAATTAATTTGTCAAACAATGATTGATATCTATTAAAACTATCATGAGCCCTAAACCTTCTTATCAACTACTTTAAAAAGTCTTGCAAATAAGGACAAATAAGCAAGTTAACTCCTGAATAACTTGCTTATTTGTCCTCATTTGCAAGACTTTTTTATACTTAGCATATACCAACAAGTGGCAATTAAAACAACAGCCTGATTGGTGGCTTACTGCAGGCTTGACTAGTTATGATTTTGACCACACATAAATGAAAAGGAATGACCGATTTTGCGAAATGTAGTTGAGAAAATGTAAGATATTTGAATTTGAAATGAAGTGAAGTTAAAGTAAAATTCTCCCCAAATAGAAATACTTCAGTAAAGTATAGATATGTGAAAAAGCTTCTTAAGTACAGTAATGATTTACATTTACTTAAATACTGTCCACCACTGCAATTAACACTCTTTCAATCGCATCCACACAACATAGTAAGGGTTGCCTTAGTTGCCATAGTAATTGGAAAGCTTTACTGTATGTAAATTACATTTTGCTTTGGAAAAGAATAACAGGTTACATTTTCACATTATGCACAACTTTAGAGATAATTAAACATTTATAAATAAAATAGTATTTCCATGGCTTTGCTAAGGTTGAATGTTGGAAGTAACTTTTTACTTTGAACTGATTTATTACAAAATGTCAAGTCAAGTACACTTCATTGTCATTTCAACCATATACAAGGTGCTACATCTAACAACATAATTTAACAAAAATAACACAAAAGTCAATATAAAAATCAAGAATAAGTACTGTATATGTAAACATTTGTTTGGATGTAAATATGTGGTTCAACATGTGTGCAATCCGCAATTTTGTGCAAACAAAGTTTTGTTTAGTTTGTGTGTGTGTGTGTGTGTGTGTGTGTGTGTGTCCAGGTGAAAAAGAAATACTTAAGTTGTAATTATTTGGATGCACTTATTATATTTTTATTATACTATACTAAGTGCATATTAAATTTGTTATTTTGGAACAACTTCAAGTATATTAAGTGATAATTAATCTATCTTTACGATTAATTTAAAGGTAATTGCAATATAATTTAATATACTTAGTTGTGTTAAGATGGAACAACTTTATGTAAATTTAGTGTAATTTAAGTGTACTTCTTTAGATTATATTTATAATTTACATTAATGCTATACTTGAAGTACAGTTGAAGTATATTTTAAGCTTCAAATTAATGTTCCCAGTATATTTACATCATAACTAGGATTGTATTAGCAGAACACTAGAAGTGCTGCATTAGTATATCAAGAATATGTTTTGCTAAATCATTCAGAATTATAGTAATATATTTTTATTGTATTAAAAATACAGTGCAATATGTTTCTTTAGTACAAAAAACTTTCAAAATTGTATAAAATGCACACCGTCTTAGAAAACTCAAAAACTTTAATTTACTTAATTCACAAGGAACAGAGTAATCTTCTGCACAAACAGGCAAAATGTACTAAAAAACTAAGTGCAGAACAAGCAAAAAACAAACAAAAAAAAACAGTGGTAGAACGGACGTCAGGGATCCACCTGCCACGCCCCCCTTTGGTGGCTCTCTATGCCTCCGCTCTCCCTAGAGCTACAGGTTTAACCACGCACACCTGGAGCTCATCATCAATCATGCCTCCACTCTCTCTCTGGAGCTCCAGGTTTAACCACGCACACCTGAAGCTCATCATCACTCCACCCAGCTCCTACATAAACCCCTCACTCACATTCACTCGCCGTTCGTTATTGTATGTGTTGGACTTTACGTGCTGCATGGTCCCGTGTTCCGGGTTTCAGACCGGACTCTATGCGTCTGTTCCATTCGGACTTCACAATCCCGTACCGGCTGCGCTTCTCCTCCCCGTGCATCTCGGATCAGCTACGCTTCTCCTCAAGCGCACCTCGGACTTACTCAGCCGAATGGCTGCCGTGTGTGTGCGCGTGTGTGTGCCTGTGTGTATCTCTCTCCCTCCCTCTGGTCAATAAAACCTGAGCGAGCTGTACTCCAGCTTCCGCCTCCCATTTCACTCGCACCCTGACAGAATAACGAACCTCCTGAAAAGGAAAAAAAAAAAAAAAAAGAAAAAAAGGGAAAGAAAGAAGATAGGGATATGATCGGGTTGCTGCCATGGTCCCGGCGCGATCCAAACCTCGGTTGGAGGGTTCGCTGTGCCACGATAAAGCAATGGCCAAGCTCCGCCTCGGGAAACACCCGGAAGCATGCTGCCGATTCATCCTCGCCGGCTCAGGAACGTGCAAGCGAGGCCGCGCCACGCCCCCCGGCGAGTCTTATGGAATTCCCGGCTCGCTTTTCCGGCGAATTGGCAGAGTGGAGCGGTTTTATATGGAGCATGGGCGAATATATAAGCTTCCATCCCTCCTCGTACACCACCGAAGCAGCTAAAATCGCGCTCCATATCTCCCTCTTGTCTGGGGACTCTCTCTCTCTCGCCAGTAAGCTGTGGAGCGCATTCAGAGGGGATTTCCGCTCATGCGCTCATTTCATCGGGATTCTCACGGGAATGTCCGGGATAAATCCAGCAGATCTGTTGTACAGCCCCTTCGAATCTTGGCGGGCTCCGCCCCAGGGTTTCCAGGAGAGCTCCTTTTCGCTCCTGGGCTCCTCAGAGTGTTCGACTCTGCTCCAGTGTGTCCATGAGAGCCCAGCTCCGCCCCACGACCCCCATGAGAGCTCAGCTCCGCTCCAGGAGAGCTCAGCTCCGCCCCACGACCCCCAGGAGAGCTCAGCTCCACCCCACGACCCCCAGGAGAGCTCAGCTCCGCTCCAGGACCTCCAGGCGAGCTCAGTTCCGCTTCAAGGCCTTCAGGCGAGCTCAGTTCCGCTCCAGGACCTCCAGGACAGCTCCGTTCCGCCCCGGAGCTCCCCAGAACACTCAGCTCAGCCCCAAGGCCACATGAGGGACGTCGTACCGCCGCCTGGCCGCAAAAGGGATGTCGTACCGCCGCCTGGCCGCAAAAAGGACGTCGTACCGCCTCCTGGCCGCAAAAAGGACGTCGTACCGCCTCCTGTCCGCAAAAGGGAAGTCGAACAGCCACCTGGTCGCAAGAGGGTCGTCGCACCGCTGCCTGGCCGCAAGAAGGAGGTCATATCGCCTCCGACCACCTATGAAGGTGGCAAGGTAACCCACGACTCCTCGAACAGCCCCAGGTCACTTCCAGAGCCATCCGGCAGTGATGTCGTGGTCCCAGACTCTTCTGAGGGCGACACCACAGCTATTACCTTTATTTAACCAGGTAGAAACTCACTGAGATTAAAAATCTCATTCACAGGAGTGACCTGGCCAAGATGAGCAGCAATACATTCAGTTACAGACTTACACATCACAAACACAGTTAAAACAATTACATTTCACAAACAAAGTTTAAAAACAGTTACATTTCACAGAGTCGTCTTCCAGTTGCCAAATAGCTACTTTGAACTGGTCCATGGAGAGAAGATTTTGCAACTTCAATTTCGATTGGATAAGATTCCAGTCAAACGGTGCTGCATACGCAAAAGATTTCTTACCCAGTTCAGTTCTAGCAAAAGGAACTGACAGCGTATAGCAGTTTTGAGAGCGTAAAGAGTATTTCGTAACAGATTTCTGTTGCGTTAAACTGCAAAGGTACGAAGGTAACATCCCCAAGATAGCTTTATAAATAATTATGTACCAGTGAATTTTTCTCCTACTGAACAGAGAGGGCCAGCCCACGCTTTTATACAAGGTACAATGATGCACAGAAGATTTACAATTTAGTATAAACCTTAGGGCACCATGATAAACAGCAACTAAGGTAGAGAGAATGGAGATTGGAGCAAACTGATATACTACGTCACCATAATCAAGTACAGATAAAAAAGTAGCAGAAATCAATTTCTTTCACGTGTTAAGTGACAAACAAAACTTGTTCCTAAAATAAAACCCAAGCCTAATTTTCAATTTTTTCTTCAGTTGAGTAATATGAGAGCCAAATGATAAAGCATCGTCGACAATGATGCCAAGGTATTTGTACTCTTTGACTAATTTAATCATTGAACCTTGTAGTGTCTGAAGAGAAATCAAATTACCTTCGAGTTTCTTTTTACCCGAGAACACCATATATTTAGTTTTATCACTATTCAAAACAAGCTTTAAATTAGAAAGCCGTGACTGAATGACATTAAAAGCTAACTGAAGTTTACACAGAGCTTGCTGCACAGAGGAAGCACTACAGTACAGGACAGTGTCGTCTGCATAAAAATGGAGATTAACATCTTGTATTGCATGATCAAGACTGTTAATATAAATAGTGAATAAAAGGGGCCCCAACACAGATCCTTGAGGAACACCTCGATGTCTCGCCTCAGAGCTCCTCTCTGTCCCAGAGCGTCTCCGAGAGCTCCTCTCCGTTCCACAGAGCCTCCGAGAGCTCCTCTCCGCTCCACAGAGCCTCCGAGAGCTCCTCTCGGCTCCACAGAGTCTCCGAGAGCTCCTCTCCGCTCCACAGAGTCTCCGAGAGCTCCTCTCCGCTCCTGCATGTCTCGCCTCCGAGCTCCTCCGAAGGCGACGTCTCGCCCCCGGGCTCCTCCGAAGGCGACTTCTCGCCCCCGGGCTCCTCCGTCGCCGACGTCTCACCCCCGGGCTCCTCCGTCGCCGACGTCTCGCCCCCGGGCTCCTCTGTCGGCGACGTCTTGCCCCCGGGCTCCTCTGTCGGCGACGTCTTGCCCCCGGGCTCCTCCGTCGGCGACGTCTCGCCCCCGTGCTCGTCCGACGAAGACGTCTCAGCCCCAAGTCTCCCAAAAGTCTCCCCATCTGAAGGTGAAGTCACACCTCAGCGTTCCGCTCCAGGCGACGTTTCGCCTCCGGGTTCCTCTCCGGCCGACGTAACGCCTCCGTGTCCCTTTCCGGGCGACGTCTCTCCTCCAGGGCCCTCGGAGGATGACAAAGCACTCCCAAGTTCCTCTGAAGGCGTCGTCACGGCTCACAGCCCCGGCGAAGGTGTCACTGCGTTCCACATCTCCGCCATGGGCGTCACTCGGCCTCTGGACACCACCGAGGACGCTTTTGAGGGAAAAGTGAGCTAGATGAAGTGGTGGAGAGTGTATCTAAGAAAGAAAGTTTGGTGGTTGGGGCCAACTTCAATGGACATGTTGGTGAAGGGAACAGAGTTGATGAGGAGGTGATGGGTAGGTATGGCCTTAAGGAGGGGAATGTGGAAGGGCAGATTGTAGTAGATTTTGCAAAATGGATGGAGATGGCAGTGGTAAATACTGTAGCGCCTCACAGTCAAGCTGAACACAGAGACGGTAGGCTGGGAAATAGGTTGCAAACTTGTGTTTATTGTGTTTGTCTGTACAATGTAAACATGGCTGTGTGTGTGTGTGTGTGTGTGTGTGTGTGTGTGTGTGTGTGTGTGT
>JAAIIK010019322.1:38345-48393 GCA_014706435.1 Silurus glanis | reverse complement strand
ATATATATATATATATATATATATATATATATATATATATATATATAAAATATAAAATTTTATTTTTCTAATTTAAGATTAAGATTGGCTTCTTTTCAACAAGATTTTTTCAGAAATTGTTTTTATATGCAGCAACAAAGTGATGTGTGTGTGTGCCATTTGCACTCCATTTGGGGAAAAATGTACCGTTGTTTCAAATCACTTTTGGTTTGATTGGTGTAACGCTGAAAATAAACCTTTAATATGTTGTCGATCAAACCATACGTCACTTACTCTTTATTTCAAGCACCTTGACCCACGAGTAGCTGATATTGGGGTCCAGACCCCTACTCTAGTAAGCTAACTATGGATAAATCTAAAAAATAAAAATCTTGAATGAAAACTGAGTGTTATGCTGAGAATTTCCCAGCAGGAGATGAATGAAAAATAATTATTTCAGAACTTTCAGAAAGCAGAGCAGAACAAATTTTACTTTATACAGAAGATACAGTCTCTAAACTTGAGTTGTTAGTTTTGCTGGAAAGGCGTTATATATGAAAGAATCGTTCATTAAAATATCGGAGCCTTCATTTCCAGCATGACTCTCCCATTGCCAAGCTACTCTCCCATGTCTTGCTAAGGACAAAAAGGTATTTTGTTATAATTTGCTAACATCCAGAAATTCCCTCTAATGGCAATCTAGATGGTATCTAGGCAACTACCTAACATTTGCACAAAACAACAAATTGTATTATATTAATTTATAGATCAAATGTTTTGCTGCTTAAGGCAAATTTTATTTGCTGGGAGAGGGGCGATAATGGTTCTTTTGTTTGATCGCAAAGGTTACTGACCCCTGTATTATGCATGCTTGGTATAATGCTCCTGGTCCATTTCTAATGATTGTTTTTGCATCTGTTGTAGATGAAGGTAAAGGTGGTGTTGGTAGCTGTTTTGCTGGGGTTCTTCTCCTTCTGTTCAGCTCAACTAGGTAAGGTCATACACCACACATGCACACTTCTATGTCTGTCAGCAGGGCAGTATATCCTACCATACATTCATGTATGTTAGGCCAAGTGTACTACATGCACACATGCATGGTTATTTCAGTCATTATAATCAAAATATGTAATGTGACCAACATCAACGTGGAATACACTGCATTGGGCAATGATCTTGTTTCATTTCTGGTTTTTAGAACAACTTATTTAGGAGTATTATTTGTAAATGTATTATCATGTTTTTTTTTGTTTTTTTTTTTATAGTTTCTCTAATTTATTTGGTTCATATGCATACATTTTTGTTAGTTTGCACTCTCTCTTCAGGTCATGATAAAAATTTTATTGTGGTGTGTGAGCCAGTCAACAGGGGAGATTAGTGAAATTATTTTAAGTTTGATGTGGTTAAAAAAAAATGTTGGCCAGTGAAACAATATTGGAAGAAGCTGGAAGAATAGTGGTATACATTCTGCTTTTGTTAAAAATGTTTTGGAATAAATCTTGAATGGGATCAGAAATAATTAAAATGCTTTGTTGAATTAAATTAGGGCTGCAACAACTACCGTAATTTCCGGACTATAAGCCGCACCCACTGAATTTTGCGAATATTTTTATTTTGAACATAAGCCGCAGGTGTCTACACTGAAACTAATGAAATTTACACAGGCTTTAACGAAAGACATGTTACACACGGTGTAACGGGTGAAATATGTTGCGCTTCCTTTAGGGCATAGCGGTATTTTGGGAATAGCCTGGCACTGCATTTTTCCGCTATTACTGCATGTGTGCAAGACGAGGATTATGTCCTTATTATTTTCTGATGCTCATTTCTAAGTTTCTTGACTAACCCGTAACGCTGTTGCCAAGAAAAATAAAAAAGCACGAGTTTTGGAAACCTGTCTGTGCTTATATGATTTCTGTTGCAACTGGAGTTAGCGAGCTCTCCCATGACCCTGACTCAATGCGTTACAACGGCTTGTATCTAAACAGTAGCCTACCAAGAAAGTCATTGTTCACGGTCTTCCTCCTTCCTTTCACAACTATTTCTCTCGGGAGTTTCTTTTGGCATCATCGTGTGTTTAAAAAAAAACAAGTTTTTTCTCCCGATGCCGTGCAGCTCAGAACACAGGTGAGGTGCTTTTTTTTTTTTTTTTTTTTTTTTTTTTTTTTTTTTTTTTTTTTTTTTCCGTTCGGAAATTTCATTGGTCTAATGTTATGTTATGGGGTTCAGTTTTTTGGCTTGAAGTTTGTGAAACCGGGAAAAACCCAGGAAAAATTCATAAATAAGCCGCTTCGTTGTTTAAGCCGCGGGGTTCAAAACGTGGGAAAAAAGTAGCGGCTTATAGTCCGAAAAATACGGTAATCTGTAAAATCAATAATAATTGATAATGAAATTTGTTGCAAAATCCCCCAAAATGGCAAACCCTTCAAATACCGATGTCCTTTAACCCCTTAGTCGTCAGCGCCGTGCCAGTGCTATGGTGCAGTGATATCCCATTGTTCTCAGGTGTTAATTTTTAGCAATAGATTAAATAAAAAGGGACAAGAGTAACCATGACTAACTATACATCATTCTAAAGGTCTAAGCCTCAAGCAGCGATTTCAGATCACTGTTTTTCAATGGAAAACATATAATGAATATATTTGCTGAATGTGTGTAGGCAGTACACACAAACATGCATAAAAAAATGTACTACTTACATTATTATTGTAATAACGAGTCACAAACACATCCACTGCTGCTAATCCCGGTTTATTAGGAAAGATAAGGCTCCACTGAAAAACATGCCATAAAGATATTTTTGCTCCAACTAAATCCAATAGTGTTGTAATTTAGATGGTTATTCTTTTGTTTATGTCACAGAACTTCGGATGGTGTTTGTGTGTATGTTTTCGACTAACTTTAGCATAAAAAATGCCGCCTTGCTGGTAAAAAAGCAAATGTGGATGGTAGAATAAAGTGTTAAAAAACAAATGAGACCACACACTAAAAAAAAAAAAAAACCACTAAAAGAGGTGGAATCTCGGGCTTCAGTCTCCTCTCTATAGGCAGGTGTCGTGATTTTTATTTTTATTTTTTATTATGCATCACTTATCATTTCAAACCTTTTATTTTCAGCCAGTAGCATTATGGAAACAAAATGATTTGATTGAAAATGTAGCCAATGAGTGCAGGATTCTAACATTATATGGAAGGATTTTATTCACCACATGTGTGAGTCTTAGTTTTATTACTCTTTAGAAACTCTTACTGGTCGAAGCAGCACATGTGCACACAAACCAGGAAGTGAATCAAGGTCTCAGTTTGGCAGCTTGTTTCCAGCTTGTGCTAACTGGGCATTGTTTACAAAAAAAAGGAAACGAGGAAAAATTTGGACAGTCCAAAAATTTGTTTTATCGGGGACATTTGCAAAAAAAAGCAGCGATATGGAAAATATTTTTGGGGCGGAGTAGCAACAGAGACAGAGATCTGCATGGAGATGCTATTTTCATCTGTAAATTACAATATCTCCCTTTACAGTTTTATGATGTTATAGGTTTTATTGCCCATTTGTTTTTATAAGAGAAATGGTTGAAAAACAAGTGTGTGTGTGTGTGTGTGTGTGTGTGGTGTTGGAATTGGAATGGCTGTACATCAATATGAATGGTCATGACTGTAAAACAAGAGCTTGTCTGGCTACCTGGCCATCAATATGAATGCCAAATTAATATCAATATCCAACATGTATAACAAAAGCCTTTAATGGTCAGCCATTCCTTTATATGCAGACTGTATGAATAGAGTATGAATGGCCACCTGAGTTCAGCAGGTGGCTCTCAAACAGGGGGAGAGAGAAAAGGATCAGACATAGTCTCAGATAAACGTTTGTAGGAATCTCATTTTTCATGATCTCTCCATCCAATTTAAAATATAATCTCATGAGACATGTGGCTTTCAAACCAAATTGCTCCAGGACTGATTTCATGTATTTATATATAAAATAAAATCAATGTTCAATTCAGGATTTTTTTTTACGCTACTTCATCAATACCTTTCTATATATCTTTTTGCAATATCAACTTTGAATAATGAGAAATGTGGCTTTTTACCCATTACTTTTCTGGATGCTCCAGGACTGATTTCATGTATTTATATATGAAGAAAAGACAATGTTTAATTCAGGATTTTTTTTTTTAACGGTACTTCATAATCAATAACTTTCTATAACTTATTATCTTTTTGAGCAATATCAACTTTTAATAATGAACAGTAAAGCTAAAAGTGTTTACTTTTTAAAGATGTTTAAATTGTGTAAGTAGCCCACTTTTATCAAGAACTGTTAACATTTAAAATTAGGTAGGGCATTTTCAGCTGTGAGTCCCAAAATCTGTGCCGAAGGCTAACAGATTAAGCAAGTAAATCCAAACGTAGTCTTAAAGTTTTTAGAAAAAAATTAATCTTAAATATCGTGTAACATTTTTTTTATCTAATTGTATAATAAAACCAAGCTTTTGCATGAACATAACCACAGAAGTTGACATGGTGTGAAGAAAAGAAAAGAAAGGGGGGAGGAATTGTCACAGAATGCCGTTATTGATTAGCTGGGCTATTCAACTCACAGGTTAGTGTGACTGCTAGAAAACACAGCCACTTGCAGTTCAACCAGCAGCAGGAAAAAGTTCAGTGTTCTTTGTGCAGTGTTCTTTGCTGCATTTAATATAAAATGCTAGCATGCCTTGGATGACTTTTGACATAACCTGCAAGTTATGCAAAGCTGAGCTTGTGTGGCATGGAAGTACTACAGTGACGCACGAGCGCATGAAAAGAAAACACACTGGTGTCAAGGATGAAGGCGAAACATCAGTACGGTAAGCAAAAACTATAATCCTCATCATGTGAAAATGATATAGTTTAATGAGGGGCTATTGTGTAAACTTAACTTCGGGACAGTCGCACTGGATCTGCTCTGGCTTTAATCGCGAGCATCAGGTTGTACAATCACCTCGCTCGTGACATTGTGATGGATTAAATAAAAATGGTGTGAACAAACAGTAAATCTAAAAGCAGCAAATAACAGCAGCAGTAAATAATTACATTTTAAGTCACTGTTGTGGTTTTCAGCGAATGCTTATGCATTTGGACACTGATGGATCATTTTCGTTTTTCGTTTTTTTTTTTATTAATCAAGCCTGTTGGCTTGCTGGGTTTCTCCGTTCTAGTCTCTTTTTATAGCATTTTTCTACTACAACAGTTAACTTAATATTTTTCAAACGTGATTTTTTTTACTACATTCAAATGCTTTTCAATGTTGAATTTATACATATCATTTAATTGTTAGAATGTTAAAATGTAATTATATATTCTAGATGCTTTTTTATATATTTATATATTTATATATTTATATATATATAAAATATAATATAAATAAAATGTGTGAACAACATTTTTTTATTTTTTTTTATTGTCAAATCAATATTATATTATTGAAATTTTTAAAGCATGGTTGCCATCTGCAGTTGTCATTAAAAACAATACAAATGTTGATTTAAACAAATTTGCTTCACCTTCAATACTCAAATGCTTTTATTTTTAAATCCAGCAAGAAATAACCCAGCATAAGTGAATTTGTTCAAAGGAGAAATCCCCCATGCACTCCTCAACTAGCAGCAACTGTTAGCTTTAATGTCATGTTTAAAGTCAAAATTAAATAGAGCTAAACTCAATATGTGGCCTTTGCATTTTGTAAAGTACACTTTTATACATAAATACCCTGAATCAGGGTTGTATATAGTTATAATAAGCAAAACATCTAATTTAAAAAATGTTTAAAAACAAAAAAACCTGATGAATCGGGGAAAGAAAATTTGTACGAATAATCGATTATCAAAATAATCATTAGATAAATCGAATCATATAGTAAAAAACACTGCCATGTACTAGTGAAAGTGTTTCCACATACACATTGTGATGCGATTATATCAGAGTAAAAATCTATGCGAAAAGCAGTTACCGTAATTTCCGGACTATTAAGCGCCCCCAAATATAAGCCGCACCCACTGAATTTTACAAAGATTTTTATTTTGAACATAAATACGCCGCACCTGTCTATAAGCCGCAGGTGTCTACATTGAAACTAATGAACTTTACACAGGCTTTAACGTGCCTGTTACACGACTTGTATCTAAACAGTAGCCTACCAAGAAAGTCATTGTTCACTGTCTTCTTTCTTCCTTTCACAACTTTTTTCTTTTTGGCAACGTTGTGCGTTTAAAAATCACCATCGGTGGAAGCTTTTCTCCCGATGCCGTGCAGCTCAGAACACAGGTGAGGTGCGTTTTTTCATGCCCGGTTGTTTTCAGCGTGATGAATGAGTCGCATTTCCTGTAGACAGTCCGAGTGAGCAGCAGGTCAAACGTCAGAGGAACCTCATCCATATTTATGATGTGGTGCGGCCCAATTCAGTGGGATCGCACCCGATTGGATATAAAGAATTTCATTGGTTCACCTTAACTCGTTCAGCAATTTAATTGGTCTAATGTTATGGGGCTCAGTTTTTTGGCTTGAAGCTTGTGAAACCGGGAAAAACCCAGGAAAAATCCATAAATTAGCCACTTCATTGTTTAAGCCGCGCTGTTCAAAGAGTGGGGGAAAAGGTAGCGGTTTATAGTCCGGAAAATACTTCAGTAGGTCAAGTTCTTGACCAAACATTATACAGCAATAAAATATCAGGCGAGTGGCTGAATGTACTAAATAATTGGGTTATCTTGATGGATTTTTTCCCCCTGATATCACAGGCATATTCCAGAATAACAATGTCAAGATTAATTAGGCTCAGATTGTGAAAGTGTGGTTCTGACAGAAATTACTTTGATGCATAAATTTTTTCACTAGAGTTCTGACCTTAATTTCATTTACAGTCTTTAGGATGTGCTGGAGAATTTTTTTAATGCTCTCATTCTCTATAGAAAATAATTGTGCAACTCTGTTGGAAATAAATGTTGTAAAGTTGCATTAAGTTGGTAAAATGATGCTCCAACTACAGTCGAACCCACTTATCTCGACCTCGGTTAACTCGCCAGCCCTATTAAGTCGACGTTTTTGAAGTGGAACCGCCAAATTCTCGCTTTGTCTTAGCATTTTTTAATCGGTTATGTCAATTTTTTTATGTCGCCGAACCCTAATATCTCGAGCACAAGGGGGGGCAAATTTGCCACTTAACGTCGGTTATGTCAGGAATCCCCCTGCCACGCCCCCTTCAGCGGCGGCATTCCCCGAAGCACCCTGCTTCTTCTCCCGTGCGTGCCCCGCCCACACGGAGCTCGTCGCAGTCATGCTGATCACACACACCTGACTCTCATTCACTCACTCATCCCATCTCCTAGTTAAGCCCCTCACCTCCACACACTCGCGGTCCGTTATTGTTTGTGCATGATCGTATGTGTTGGTTTATGTCGGTCTGTGTAATCGCGTATACTTATCCCGCTACGTACCCTTCTTCTCGGACTCTGCATTCTCTCAACGGTGATTACCCCGGATTAACCCGATCCTGCTGTTTTCCATGTTCACGCTCCCGGAGCGCACCACTGGATATTACTGCTTCGCTACAAGTATTGGTGGATTATCTCCTGAGTATTCTCAATAAACTTTGTTTGCGTTTACTTCAGCTCCTTCTTATCCGCATTACAGGTTATCTCGATCCGCATGACCAAACAAACAAATCACGGCAACGCTGTTGTGTAAAAAAAAAAAACCTCCAAAAACACGTGCATGCACATTCTCATTTAATAACGCACATCATGTACATAAAGAAATTTCAAGCACGTTAATATATTGCCGCCATATTGGTTTTCGTTTATCTCGAGCATCGGTTATCTCGACGCTTTTTGGCGTCCCCTAGCCCGGCGACATAACCGGGTTCCACTGTACTTAAAAAAAAATTTAATTTCTTGCCAGGCGCATTAAATTCTGATAATGTTTAATTCATTTTAAAAAAGGCCCATTGTGATTCGCATCTCGATGCATAGCCTACGATACATTTAAGACATAATTCAACTACTGATGCTATACCAGTCACTCCTATTACGATGCAGTGCTATCTGATTTTGACTATATTCAACACGATGTGATTCAATGCAGTATGGAATTCTGCAATGGAAAATTATGCTATGCAATTTATTATTTTACAGATGTTTGTTTTATTTATTTGTTACATACAGCAGCTAATGAATTGACGAGTGCCTTCTGACTTCTGACCAACACATACCCCTTTCACAAACAGGCCTTTGAAATGCAAAAAAATAGATTAAATAAACCAGACATTCTTTTCCTGTTCTGTTTATAGTAACAGTTTTAACAGCTCACACATTTAACAGTGAAATAATTTAAGAATGCTCAGGGATCAACAATGAAGAAATGTTCCATTGTGCATAGTCTGTTGTGTGGAATTGATTTGGCTTTGAGGAGAAAAATGTGATTTGCAAGGTATGCAAGACCACTTTTGACAAGCAGTGGAAATATGTCAAACCTGTTTTATCATCTAAAATCAAAGCAGCCAAATGAATATAGCCAGAGTCAATGTCTTCTTCTTTTGGCTTCTCCCATTAGGGGTCGCCACAGCGGATCATCCGTCTCCATACGACCCTGTCCTCTACATCTGCCTCTTTCAACCCAACTACCTGCATGTCTTCCCTCACCACATCCATAAGCCTCCTCCTTGGTCTTCCTCTTTTCCTCCTTCCTGGTGGCTCCATCCTCAGCATTCTCCAACCAATATAACTCATGTCCCTCCTCTGCACATGTCCAAAACATCTCAATCTCGCCTCCCTCGCTTTGTCTCCAAAACGTCCTACATGCGCTATCCCTCTAATAAACTCGGTTCTAATCCTGTCCATCCTCGTCACTCCCAATGAAAACCTCAACATCTTCAGCTCTGCTACCTCCAGCTCCACTTGCTGTCTTTTATTCAATGCCACTGTCTCTAAACCATACAGGTCTCACCACAGTCCTATAAACGTTCTCTTTCACTCTTGCAGATACCCTTCTATCACAATTCACTCCTGCGACTCTTCTCCACCCACTCCACCCTGCCTGCACTCTTTTCTTCACTTCTCTAACACACTCTCCATTACTTTGCACTGTTGACACCAGGTACCTCAACTCCTCCACCTTTTCCACCTCTTCTCCCTGCAACCGTGTAACACATGTACTCTCTTATTCCTACTGACTTTCATTCCCCTTCTCTCCAGCGCATATCTCCACCTCTCCAGGCTCTTCTCAACCTGCTCCCTACTCTCACCACAAATAACAGTATCATCCGCAAACATCATATTCCATGGAGACTCCTGTCTGACCTCGTCCGTCAACCTGTCAATCACCACTGCAAACAGGAAGGGGCTCAGAGCTGATCCTTGATGCAGTCCAACCTCCACCTTGAACCAGTCTGTCGTTCCTACTGCACACTTCACTGCTGTCACACTGTCATCATACATGTCCTGCACATATTTCTGACACACCTGACTTCCTCATACAATACCACAACTCCTCTCTGGCACCCTGTCGTACGCTTTCTCTAAATCCACAAACACACAGTGCAACTCATTCTGACCTTCTCTATACTTCTCCATCAACATTCTCAAAGCAAATAATGTGTCTGTGGTGCTCTTCCTCGGCATAAAACCATACTGTTGCTAACAGATGGTCACCTCTTCTCTCATCCTGGCTTCCACTACTCTTTCCCATAACTTTATGGTGTGACTGATCAACTTTATTCCCCTGTAGTTACTGCAGGTCTGCACATCTCCCTTGTTCTTAAAAATCGGTACCAGCAAACTCCTTCTCCATTCCTCAAGCATCCTCTCACCTTCCAAAATCCTGTTAAACAATCTTGTTAAAAACTCCACTGCCATCTCTCCTACACATCTCCATGCTTCTACTGGTATGTCATCTGGTCCAACTCACTTTCCACTCATCCTCTTAATCGCTGCTCTCACTTCCTCCTTACTAATCCTGTCCACTTCCTGCTTCACCAATTCCAAACCACCCAACCCTCTCTCTCTCTCTCTCTCTCTCTCTCTCTCTCTCTCTCTCTCTC
>JAAIIK010019321.1:0-15093 GCA_014706435.1 Silurus glanis | reverse complement strand
AAGTATTAACTTAAGGGGGCTGAATAATTTTGCACGCCCAATTTTTCCGTTTTTTATTTGTTAAAAAAGTTTGAAATATCCAATAAATTTCATTCCACTTCATGATTGTGTCCCACTTGTTGTTGATTCTTCACAAAAAATTACAGTTTTATATCTTTATGTTTGAAGCCTGAAATGTGGCAAAAGGTCGCAAAGTTCAAACGATTTTTCTTAAGTGTCCCCAGGAAAAAGAGGCGCTGGTGAGCCTTCTTGACTAGGCTGGAGGTGTTGATAGCCCAGGACAGGTCCGCCGAGATGTGGATCCCCAGGAACTTGAAACTGGAGACGCGCTCAACAGCCATCCCATTGATGTGGGTGGTGTCATGTGTGCCTCTTGTCTCCTTCCTGAAGTCCACAATAAGCTCCTTTGTCTTGGAGGTGTTAAGGTGCAGGTTATTGTTATTGCACCATGCGGCTAGGTGCTGGATCTCCTCCCTGTAGGCAGTCTCATCATTTTTGGTGATGAGACCGATCATGGTAGTGTCATCTGCAAACTTGATGATGGAGTTAGATCCATTCACAGGCCTGCAGTCGGAGGTGAAGAGGGAGTAGAGGAAGGGGCTCAGCACACAGCCCTGTGGTACACCAGTGTTGAGTGTGATGGTGTTGGAACAGATGGAGCCAGATCGAACCTGCTGGGGTCTGTTGGTCAGAAAGTCCATGACCCAGTTGCAGGTGGAGGTGTTAATGCCCAGATCTACAAGTTTGGCTATTAACTTGGATGGAATGATGGTATTGAATGTAGAGCTGAAGTCAACAAACAGCACATGTGCATAAGTGTTCTTATTGTCCAAGTGTGTGAGCACAGAGTGCAGTGCCATGGAAACTGCATCTTCTGTGCTCCTATTGCTGCGGTAGGCAAACTGGTGAGAGTCTAATGTGGATGGCAGAGAGTCCTTCAGGTGTGCCAGGACCAGCCGCTCAAAGCACTTCATGACAATGGGTGTCAGTGCTACAGGGCGGTAGTCGTTCAGGCACGTTGGGTTGGAGTGTTTTGGCACTGGCACAATGGAGGTGCATTTAAAGCAAGTGGGAACAGCTGCTTGGGCAAGAGACAGGTTGAAGATGTCAGTAAAGACCCCAGCGAGCTGCTCAGCACATGCCCTGAGTACGCGTCCAGGGATGTTGTCTGGTCCAGCGGCTTTGTGTGCGCTGATCCGGCTCAGTGCATTGCAGACATCTGTGGATTAGAGTTTGATTGGAGAGTGATCAGCCGAGAGTTTGAGCTTTGTGGCAGTTTCTTTGTTGTCTCTCTTAAAGCGAGCATAAAAGTCATTAAGCTCATTCAAAAAGAGGACATCAGTGGCAGCGGGGGTGGGGTGTGAGGATTTGTAATCACTGATGGCCTGGATGCCTTGCCACATGCGTCGAGGGTCAGAGTTGGAAAAGTGTTCCTCTATCTTTTGCTTGTAGCAGTGCTTGGTCTCTTTGATGCCCCTCTTCAGGTTAGCTCTGGATGTGCTGTAGGCCTGAGCGTCACCTGACCTGAAGGCAGTAGTGCGTGCCTTCAGCAGGAGGCGCACCTCCTTGTTCATCCATGGCTTCTGATTTGGGTATGTCATGAACTGTTTCTGGGTAGTAACACTGTCTATGGTTGAACTGATGTAATCCAGTACAGAGCAGGTGTAGCAGTTGATGTCTGTGTGAGAGTCACTGGTGGCCTGAGAGGCAAATGTACTCCAGTCTGTGTGTAGAAGTGTGAAATCTGCCTCTGCTGGCCACACCTTGATGGTTCTCACTGATGGCTTTACCCGGTTGATGAGGGGTGCATATTTGGGGGTGAGAAACAAAGAAAGGAGATCTGACTGTCCCAGGTGGGGGAGGGGGGTCGCAACGTAAGCTCCAGCCATGTTTGTGTATACATGGTCTAAAGTTTTGTTCCCTCTGGTGTGACAGGAAACATGCTGATGAAATTTTGGAAGCACTGCCTTTAAGTTTGAGTGATTAAAATCTCCCGCAACAATAAACGCAGCTTCCGGGTGAACAGTCTGTTGTTTACTGATGGCCGCATAAAGTTCTTTCATAGCGAGCTTAGCATCAGCATCGGGGGGAATGTAAGCAGCAGTAATAATAGTGGAAGTGAACTCCCGCGGTAGATAAAACGGTCTACATTTAACCATGAGAAACTCCAGGTTAGCTGAGCAATGACTCGCGACAATAACAGAGTTCGTGCACCAAGCTTTGTTAACATAAATGCACAATCCACCGCCTCTGGTCTTAACGGAGCCATCTAATGTCCTATCCGCCCGGAGTGTGTGTCGTCCCGGTAGCTCAATAGCGTTGTCCGGAATGCCGCTGTGTAGCCATGTTTCCGTGAAGATCATGACATTACAGTTCCGAAGTTTCATGCTGTGAGTGATGCTGAGTGATGCTGAGCTCCTCCATTTTGTTTACCAGTGACCGAACATTGGCGAGGAAGATGCTGGGTAAAGAGAGCGGGTGTGGTGTTAGCTTTAGCTTAGCTTTCACTCCACCACGCTTCCCCCGCCTTTGTTTATGATCTCGACGCCGCCTGTGAGCACTTCCGCCCGGCCGGGTAGAGTGAGCTGCCTCGGGTGCTCTGGTGATCTCAGGAAGGAGATGAAGGTTGTCGATAAAACTGTCGGGAAGTCGTAAACCAATATCCAAAAGCTCACGTCGGGTGTACGATGTATATGCACAGCTGTTCTGCACGAACAGACCAGATATGAGCAACAGAAATACCGCAAAATTGCAGATTCTGGAGAGACCCTGAGCCTCGCGATGTACTCGCGCCGCCATCTTGGATCTAAGAAGAGCTACCACCCAAGTATATGTTGAGAAAATGCTGATATTGGCTTGTTCCTGTAGTGTCCCTTTAATGTCCATCTAGTTGAAGAAGGAAATCTATCTATCTATCTGATGAACTGATCATATATATCAGATAGAGAGACAGACAGACAGAAAGACTTTCCTTCTTCAACTAGATGGACATTACAGGGACACTACAGAGATCCCAATGTCAGCATGCTCTCAACATATAAAAATGTAAATTGTAAAAAAAGTAATGTGTAAATAAACCAATGGGGTTTTTTCTCATTTAGTTGGACAGCTCATAAAAAGAAGATTTCGCTCCTATCAATGTCACACTTGCCAAATAAACCAACAGTTTCCCCAAATCTATTCTCTCCAGGAAGTTAAATGGCACACAGGAAACACCAAAGATCCAAGATCAGGAAACACCAAACTTGTTCTCACTCTGACATGTCAGTGGATATCTACAAATTTGGCCCATCTGTGTAAAAATACAGCTACATGCAGTTATGTTTAACTTGGCACACACCCTCTGTCAGTGTTGGGCAGTAACGCGTTACTGTAAGAAAGTTACTTTTGACAGTAACTAATACTGTAACGCGTAACAGTAAAAAATAAAGTAACTCCGTTACCGTATGGTGCGTTACCCGTTACTTTTTCAAATGAATTAATTTTAGCTGAAGTGTAGACTACAGCCTAACCTGTTTACAGCAGCGACGCATTGTAGGATTGGTGGATGAACCACTGTAAACACGAAGAAGACGCACTGTGGGCGTGTTTCCGTTTATTCAGGTCTGAGTCGAGGTGAAAGCAAGATGAGTTTCTCAAAGTGGAAATATGCTCATTATTCACTTTAGTTGAGTATAAATACAAAAACTTTTTAGTCAAACGTAAGCTGTGTCTTTCTGGTTCGAAGGTCGTGTCTACTGCGATAAACAGCAACTCCATTTTGTCGAAGCACCTGCAGAAACTCCATGCCTCGATGAAGCTAGAAGCTAACCCGGTGTTCTCAAGAAGTCAAGAAGCTTTTATTGTCATTTCAACCATATATAGCTGATGCAGTACATAGTGAAATGAAACAACGTTCCTCCAGAACCCAGGTGCTACATACAACAACATAAAACAACAGTCACAGAAACAGAAAAAAAAAAAAAAAATAATAATAAAAAACTAGTAGAAAGATCCTCGCCACATAAAGTGCATGTGTGCAACTGGTGCAAACAGTGCAAAAAGACAACACAAGACAGTGCAGGACAACACAGGACAGTGCAGGACAAAACACAAAATAGCTCCGCCAGTAAACCTGTCCTAACAAAATAAAATAAGGTGCACAGTAGCAGAAAAATGTAAACAATATTGTGCAATTAAACATATAGCAGCAACAGAGATAAAGTGAACAGTGGCAAAAATATGTGGACAGAATATTGTGCGAAAGAACAATTAGCAGTAATCCTGGAAGATGTGCAAAAACGGCATGTAAACATTTTTGTGGTAATGATTAGTGTGAGTGGTACTGAATGATGGGTGTGCGCAGTGTATGTGTGTTGAGTCCGGTTTGTGCAGATCAGTCACACGAAGTGAGTATGAGTGTGTGTTGAGTCCGGTAAAATTGTGCAGATCAGTCACACAGTTGTGTGTAAGTGTGTGTGAGAGTTCAGTTCAGATCTTTATTGAGGAGCCTGATGGCTATTGCACAGTCTGGATGTGGCGGCCCGAATGCTTTGGAACCGCTTCCCTGATGGTAGGAGGGTGAAAAGTGTGTGTGACGGGTGTGTGGGGTCGTTCACAATGCTGTTTGCTTTGCGGATGCAGCGTGTGGGGTAAATGTCCATGATAGAGGGGAGAGAGACTCTGATGATCTTCTCAGCTGTCCTCACTATCCTCTGTAGGGTCTTGCGATCCGAGACGGTGCAATTTTCCAAACCAGGCAGTGATGCAGCTGCTCAGGATGCTCTCAATGGTCCCTCTGTAGAACATGGTCAGAATGGGGGGAGGGAGATGAGCTTTCCTCAGCCTTCTCAGGAAGTAAAGACGCTGCTGGGCTTTTTTGGTGATGGAGCTGGCGTTGAGTGACCAGGTGAGGTTATCCGCCAAAGTGAACACCAAGGAATTTGGTGCTTTTGACGATCTCCACTGAGGATCCATCGATGATCAGTGGAGAATGGTCGCTCTGTGTTCTCCTGAAGTCAACAACCATCTCTTTAGTTTTGTCGACATTCAGAGACAGGTTGTTGGCTCCACACCAGGCTGTTAACCGTTGCACCTCCTCTCTGTATGCTGACTCGTCGTTCTTTCTGATGAGACCCACCACGGTCGTGTCATCGGCGAACTTGATGATATGATTCGAGCTGTGCATTGCTACACAGTCGTGAGTCAGCAGAGTGAACAGCAGTGGACTGAGCACACAGCCCTGAGGGGCTCCAGTGTTCAGTGTGGTGGTGCTGGAGATGCTGTTTCCGATCCGGACTGACTGAGGTCTCCCAGTCAGGAAGTCCAGGATCCAGTTACAGAGGGAGGTGTTCAGGCCCAGTAGGCTCAACTTCTCGATCAGGTGCTGAGGATTGATTGTGTTGAATGCTGAACTGAAGTCTATGAACAGCATCCTTATATAAGAGTCCTTGTTGTCTAGGTGGTTGAGGGCCAGATGAAGGGTTGTGGAGATAGCAACGTCCGTGGAGCGGTTTGGACGATACGCGAACTGCATGGGGTCCAGTGCGGGTGGAAGCTGGGTCTTGATGTGCCTCATGACGAGCCTCTCGAAGCACGATGGGTGTGAGTGCAACGGGACGATAGTCATTGAGGCAGGAGACAGTAGACTTCTTCGGCACGGGAATAATGGTCGTTGTCTTGAGGCACGTAGGAACAATGGCGCTGCTCAGGGAGATGTTGAAGATGTCAGTGAAGACATCTGCTAGCTGTTGTGCACATTCCCTGAGCACTCTGCCAGGAATGTTGTCTGGTCCAGCAGACTTCCGTGGGCTGACTGCATAGAGTTTTCCTCACTTCAGCTGTGGTTAGACAGAGCACCTGGTCACTGGGAGGAGAGATGGTCTTCCTCGCCACCATGTTGTTCTGCACCTCGAACCGGGCGTAGAATTCGTTCAGCGCATCTGGGAGGGAGGCATCACGGTCACAAGCAGGTGATGTTATCTTGTAATTCGTGATCGCCTGGATGCCCTGCCACATGCGCCGGGTGTCTCCGCTGTCCTGGAAGTGGCCGTGGATTCTTGGCACGTGCGCGCTTCGCCTCTCTGATGGCACGTGACAGTTTGGCCCTTGCTGTTTTCAAGGCCACCTTGTCCCCTGCTCTGAAGGCAGAGTCTCTTTGTTTCAGCAGCACACGCACCTTGGCAGTCATCCACGGCTTCTGGTTGGAGCGTGTAGTGATGGTCTTGGAGATGGTCACGTCATCAATGCACTTGCCGATGTAGCTGGTCACTGTTGACGTGTACTCCTCCAAGTTGATGAAATCGCCATTGGTTGCAGCTTCCCTTAACATGTCCCAGTCAGTGCATTCAAAACAGTCCTGGAGAGCAGACATGGATCCTGCTGGCTGGTTCTCACTTGCTTCCGAGCTGGTCTTGAACGCCTGCTGAGTGGTCTGTATGCTGGGATCAGCATAACAGAGATGTGGTCTGAGTACCCGAGGTGGGGGCGGGGCTTCGCCCAGTATGCGCCCCGGATGTTTGTGTAAACAACATCCAGCGTGTTTTCTCCTCTGGTTGCAAAGTCCACATTTTGCTGAAATTTGGGAAGCACAGTCCTGAGATTTGCTTGATTAAAATCTCCGTCGACTATAAACAATCCGTCAGGGTGTGTGTTTTGAAGTTTGCTAATGGTCCCGTAGAGTACGCTGAGCGCTTCCTTAGCATTAGCGCTAGGTGGTATGTACACTCCGAGCACAATAGGGGTGGTGAATTCCCGGGGTAAATAAAAAGGTCTACATCTCACAACAATAAACTCCAGCAGCGATGAGCAGTAGGTAGAAACAAGGACAGAGTTCTTACACCATTCCGTGTTGATGTAAACACACAGACCGCCGCCGCGAGTCTTACCGCACAGAGCTGCATTTCTGTCGGCACAAAACACGGCTAGCCCGTCCAGCTGAATGGCGGCATCCGGAACTCTGTCGCTCAGCCACGTCTCAGTGAACACAAAAACGCAGCAGTGTCTGTACTCACGCCGAGTAGCTTGTTGGAGTCTGATGTAGTCTAATTTATTGTCCAGGGAGCAGACATTTGCCAGCAGTAGAGATGGTAGAGCGGGCCGGCTAGGGTTAGTTTTTAGTCTAGCATTAGCACCCGCTCGCTTTCCGCGCTTCTGCTTTCTCGCGCAGTGCTTTCAATTCCCCCTCCTCCGTCCATCCGCCGCAGGCGATGCCGAGGTCTGGAGGCCTGGTTCTCGGAGCACGCCGAGGTCGCATAGCACAGGGTTTTTCGGTTGTACACAGGGATGCCGGTTGCTCCGACGTCCATGTGTTGCGTAAGGCGGGCTACAAACTGAAAGTAGCACTATTTTGGGTCCGGAGCGGCTGCTGCGAGCTACTGCCGTGCCGCCATCTGTTGTACATTGTTGATATTTTTCATACTTAAGCTGTGAAAGGAACATTTTAAGAACACAACAGTTTTTATGATGCAGAAGCCACTTTAGTTTTTGATTCTGAATATATTATTCAGCTTGTTTTGTTATTTATTTCAGAAATCCTTGTGATATATTCACTTTGTGCTGGTCTGACTTTAATAAAATAGTGTTTAAAAATTACTTTGTGTTTAAGTCAGTTTTGTGTTTGTATAGACCATAACGCATAAAAGGGCATTAATGGAAACATTAAAGAACGTTCTTTAAAAAAGTAACTAAAAAGTTACTTTTTGGTGTAAGTAATCAACAAAGTAATTGAGTTACTTTTTGAATGAAGTAACGAGTAACTGTAACTAGTTACTATTTTTTAGTAACTAGCACAACACTGCCCTCTATGTGCTGTGTTTAAATCTAGCACAAACTAGCTCACACTAACAGCCTCAGGATAGCATACCTGGAATACCTGTGATGGGTTTGCGATATTGCATATTAGTAAACAATTATGAGTACAAACAAATCCCCGTTACAATTCTGAGAAAAAAAAAAGCTAATCAAATAAAAAAATAAAAGAAATGTGTGGAGATTTTCTTCTCAAAAACCATGTTCGTTTTCAGTCCTTAACGGGGTGATTATTTCTTGTTGTACTGATGTTATTTTAGCACTGCTATTAGAGGTTTAATACCAAGTCAATCAGATCTACCATGTTCTGATTGATCTAGATATTACAATCATCTCCACAAAAAAACACAGACTTTGATTCTCAATAGCTTTTTATTTTGGTCTCCGTTTGCCCTGATGATCTGAGGCCTGATTAAGAAACATAAGAGTACAGAAGGTCCTTCAAAACCAACCCAGCTCCTCCCGAGCTTTGCCCTGTTTGCGAGGCATTTTCTTACTGCTGCCGTCTTCCAGCTCTTTGCCCTTGTAGTAGTGAGGAGCCACCTCCAACAGCCAGCTGCTATCTATCTCAATCACCTGAAACACATGGAGAAACAAATATCAAAACATATGATACACAAGTCTAGAGTGGGGTTTAGCTGACAAAGAGAGATCAGTAAAAACATGGTTTCCCACCTAAAAAAAACCAACACAAATGTAAATATGTATAACGTTTTCCCAAATTTCATTAAAAGAGTAACTAACAGCCAGATGTAAGTAATAAATGCACAATATTACTAAATCATCAAGAAGTGTGACTACTACTATAAACACTGGTGTTATAGAGCACACAGGTTTTCACGCTAAGAGAAAAGGATATGTCCCATGTCCTAACATTTTGAAATTCACCCTTCTACAGTGAGAAGGACTGGAGAGACTTCCCAAGAGTAGATGTCCGAGCTAATTCGATCCAAAGTCTAAACAATTAAGGCTCAGAGATATACAAACATACGAAGATCACCTATAGGCATCTATTACTGCTTATCTACACTATAGCACAATAAAAAAAAAAACATGAAAGAATGGGTACGGAAGAAGAATATGACCTTAGGTTTACAAAATCCGAACAAACCACAAACGTTCTGGAACAATAAGGACAAACAAGGCCAAAGTGGAGATGTTTTGAGTAAACAAATGCCCTAAAACATGAATGCACTGAAGCAATGTCACAATGGAAATCAGTAATATTACTGAATTATTCAGTTTTTCCCACTTGCTTGCGATATACGTTGAAGAAGAAAAAAAACAAAACATTTTGAGGTACTTGAGGTAATTCGTTTAAAATATAAAAAATCTATATAGAATAAATGCTCTGCACTACAGTAATTAAATATACATGACTTGATTTTAATGGAATAGGAAGTCTGACCTGTCTCATGAACTCCTTGGTGGTGAAGACCAGTTCATGGTAGATGAGCCAGCGTGGGTGTTCCTCGAACAGTGAGCTGTTGGGGTGCACATACACTGTCTGCTGATGTTTGACAGTTTTGTATTCTCCTTTACTCAGACGGGCCGTATGGTAAAAATATCCCGCTGTGACTGCCTACAAGACATGCAAACAAGGTACTTTTTCATAAAACAATAGACAAAATATTATAATCTTACATGGTAATAAATATTTATTTTTAATAAAAAGAGCACGGAGATATACTGCAAAAAAATATGATATATAAGTGGCACCAGAGTCTTAATAAATCAATTAAATAAATAAATAAATAAATAAATAATTAAATAAATATATATAAATGTACAGATGTTAAACTTTATTTTAATTGAAAAATCCTCCCTTAGCATGAATAAACAGCTTTACACACTCTTGCCATCCATTAAAATATTTAGCTGAACTACTTGCCAAAGGATTTCTTCATTAGTTGGAGATTTTTTTTTCTTCTGACTTTGTTATCTAGTTCATCCCATAGCAGTTCAATATGATTTAGATGCAGTAAATAATCAGGTCAATTCATGAAAGTACACTGTTTGCTCTCTAAAGAACGCTTTCAGAGCTCGTATGCTATAAGCTCATTGTCTTGTACGGTAAAATTGGTTCCAATTAGCCGCAGTCCAGATGGAAATGCATGGGGTTGAAGTATGGAGTGGTAGCCATGTCGGTTTAGTATTCCTTTCACCTGAAATAAGTCTCCAACCTTCCCTGCTCCAAAACAACCCTAAACTATTAAACTTCCATCTCCATCTTTAACTGTGGGTGTGAGGCAGTCCACAAAAAAGTGAAATTGGCAAAGAAACTAAATTTACATAATTTCTTTCCAGACATTCACTGTCCAAGTCTTGTATTTTTGCCTTTTACATACTTTGTTGCATATAAACAAAAGGTGCAACCATTTTATTAAGTTGTTTGTTTGTTTGTATGCATGTATTTATCTGATCAGAAGTATAAGGTCTTAACCACTGAGCTACCACTTCCCACAATCAATCAGACATCAGAAATGATTAAGATTTAACTTTGAAATCAACTTGCCCAATACAAAAAATATTGCATATCAAGTCAGCCTTTTTTTTTTTTAAATGAAATAATGAAATGTCATTAAAGGAGAAGAAACAAATAGGTGGCAAATAGAAATACACAGCAGTGTTTTTTCCAACAAATTCTTTAGCTACATAAAGCATATGGAACTTTGCACATCGCTCTGGTTAAGGGCATCTGCTAAATGCCATTAAAACTATAATAGTTAATGTAATATTAGAATCATAATCAGAATGCATTATGGAAACACAAATGTCCAGATATGATGTATATAAAGTATTCTTTTTTTGAGGGAAAATAAGATTTGTACAGCACCAATGAAAATAACTTTGCATAATGACAGCAGTAAACACAAACTGTGTAGTTCACGCTATCACAAGTTAAACCTCTCGGTCATGCTGTGTTGTAAGAGATAGGATAAAGGAGAAGGAGGTAAGGAGGGCAGCTACCTTGCGAATGCGGATGTTGTCACCGTCAGCGCTGAACGATTCAACCTCAATTCTTTCCATCAGCCCCTCCAGCTGTTCTCTCACGTCTCGTGCTCGCCTCATAGAGCGAAATTGGATAAAGTTTTCAAAACACCACTGTGTGGAATAACCACTTTCCACCCACTGCAACAGAATAGAGAGTGAGAAAAAAAAAGTTCAAGAAAGATGATTACAAAATTAACCCCGATCTATTGTGTTTGTTACGCAGCTTTTTACGTTTATGTGATTGTAATATCAAGCGCCAATAAAATCCTAATATTAAATGTACCAATTACATTTAATGTCAACTCAATAACTTCTCTGTGGTTTCAGTAAATTACTTTAGTCTGCATGTTTTTGTGTAAATTTTTCTATGCAAGTAGGTCAAAACAATGGGACAGGCTGTGGGAATCCAGTCAGAACTTTGTTTGGCCTAGATGTTAGGAATAACACTTAACAAAGTATCATCGTATCGGGGAAATTTAAGCTCACAAAGCGGGAGCAAAAAAAAAAAGAAACCGTTGTTTACACTGTAGCTAGAAATGCAGTGTTTATTTTTTCCCTTTTTTGCTTTTGTATGCATTTTAACTGCGCAATAGCAAACATAATACACTACACACATGCAGATCATCAGTTGTTACTGATTTGTAGCCTATAAAATAAATCATTATGGTGTAATCATTATTTTGTTTGATAAATATCAAACATGATGCATGTTAAATAAAGTTGGTCCTACATTTATTAGACATCAGCTATGACTACATATTTTTAGCTTGAAGCTGCTTCACTTTTCATTATGACACAGCAGTAAACACAGACTGTGTGTTCTCTATGTCAATGTCAATGTCAATGTCAATGTCAATGTCAAATTTATTTATATAGCACCATTTATCCCAACCGAGGTTGTCCAATGTGCTGCACATATTATAATAGACGATTGCACAGAACAAATAAGCAATAAAAACAACATAATAAAACAAACATTTCAATACAACTTCCTCACTAAGTATATGCTAATTGAAAAAGATGCGTTTTTAGCATAGTTTTAAAAACAGATAAGGATGATACAGAGCGAATACACAGAGGTAAAGCATTCCATAATCTGGGGGCGGCTACTGAAAAAGCCCGGTCTCCTCTGCACCTCCGCTTTGACTTTGGGATACATAGCAGTCTCTGGTTAGATGACCGGAGAGACAGAATCGGACGATACTCAGTAAGCAATTCCGAGAGATACGGAGGGGCCAGACCGTTTAATGATTTAAACACCAAAAGAATAATTTTGAAATTCACTCGAGAACGCACGGGCAACCAGTGCAGAGAACGTAAAACTGGTGTAATGTGCTCCCGTTTTTTTGTCCTGGATAAAAGTCTAGCAGCTGCATTTTGAACTATTTGTAACCGGGATAAAGCTGACTGGCTAATCCCAAAATATAGTGAGTTACAGTAATCCAGTCTCGTCGTAATGAAAGCATGGATTAATTGTTCAAAATTTTTTCTCGTCAAGATGGGTTTAACTTTAGCTAATAGTCTAAGCTGAAAGAAGCATGATCTGACCACTGTATTGATGTGTTTGTCAAATTTCAGCTTATCATCAAAGATAACCCCTAAATTTTTAACCCAAGGTTTTACAGAGGGAGATAACTCACCAAAATTGATTTTTGGTGTACTAACAGAGTCCGAAGGACCGAATACTATTATCTCTGTTTTACTCTCATTAAAATTCAGAAAATTTAAAGACAGCCAGGCTTTCACATCAGCCAAACAAGTCATGAGTGCTTCTATGCCATTGGAACTCTTTTTTAAGGGCAAATATATTTGAGTGTCATCTGCATAGCAGTGGAATGACAGACCATGCTTCCTAAAAATAGAGCCCAATGGCAGCATATACAAAGAAAAAAGGATCGGAGCCAAGATGGAACCCTGAGGTACACCGCATGCTAAAGGAGCTGACTCAGATGAGTGTTCACCCATATTAACATTAAAACGTCTATTTAAAAGATATGAATTAAACCATTCAAGAGCGCTTCCTGTTATGCCTGCGCAATGCTCCAAGCGAGCAAGAAGGACTGCATGGTCAACAGTGTCAAACGCAGCACTCAAATCTAGGAGCACAAGCACAGAATGGTTTCCAGAGTCACCAGTAAGTAGAATATCATTTAAAACCTTCAGGAGTGCAGTCTCTGTAGAGTGAAATTTTCGAAAACCTGATTGAAAGACCTCAAATATCTTATTTTCATCTAAAAAAACTCTGCAATTGTGAAAGCACTATTTTCTCGAGGATCTTTGTAATAAAAGACAAATTTGAAATTGGTCTATAGTTTTCTAAAACAGTAGGATCTAGATTATGTCTCTTGAGCAAAGGATATACTGTAGCATGTTTTAATCAGTAAACATTTGTTTTACTGATGCGCCAAGTCTTAAATCAGAACCAAAATCCACCATGATGCTCTGGGGTTGACAAACGCACTGGCGCGCTTTGTGACATATTTTTCCTTGTAACAGCGAAACGGTAATTTTTTATCATATAGATAAGAGCAATACATCATTCGAATCTGTTAAATGTCTACTTTTATTTGTATACACCCATAATAACAACAAAATGCTGTGCTTTTGTAAAATAAAGCAAATAGACAGGGTTCGCTCTCTTCCGTCTCTGCCTCTGTCATCTCTCTACACAGACATATAAATAAAACAACTTAAATCTCAGTGAATATTTGCCACATAGACATAATAAATATATAGAGAGAAATTCTGAAATGCCTACATTTAAATAAACAAAAAAATCAACCAATTGAATACAAATATTCTCTGATTATGTAATCCATATGAAAGTTAGAAGAGGTACAATGTCTCCGGTATGACCTCATTAACCGTCTGTGTGGAAACATAGCAAAGGTCCCATTTTGTGTCCTGATGATTTACGTCATTTTAAATATCATAACATCTTTAAAACATTTACAGGTATAGAGAATATTTTGTCTTCATGCTCTATATTGAGTATAGTTTCAATAATAATAAAAATACATTTGTATAAAGCATCAATATTTGTCCATGTTGATTAGAGTATTAAAGAATTTTAAAGTATTAATTTAAGGTACATTTAGAACAGCTAAAAATGTGCGATAAAGTTGCGATTAATCGTGAGTTAACTCGTGACGTTCGTGCTATTAATCACGATTAAATATTTTAATCGATTGACAGCCCTAATATTAATAAGATGTGAGGTCCATTTACCAATGTGACACTGAAACAGGTAGTATTAATGGCTACTTTTTACTTAAGTAAACTTAAGAAGTCAGAGCCCAATCTTCTTTACTTTAACTTTAGTAAAAAAGTATAGTCAATACTTCAACTTTTACCAGAGTCTTTTAAAACATGAGTATCTGTACTCCTACTTAAGTAAAGGATGTGTGCACTTTTGCCACCTCTGCCAAGTAAAAATAAAGTGAGACAAGTGAGGATAAAGTATGAGGATGACAGGCAGGTCTGAAATAAGGGAGAAAGTGCAGACTCGCATCCAGCCTAACAGTTATCAAGCACAGATTATTGGATTTACTGTTACCCTTTAGTAGCTTGGAGTACGATGTTATCAGGTCTTAGGTAAGACGGCGTAAATATAAAAGACTTGTTAACACAAGCAGGGGGACACTCTCGGATATCATTGTCCTGCCACTTGCTTGTAGTTACTTGTTTTTCATAATGATCTTAATTTTTGTGTTTCTCTAAATTTTGGCTTTTGTAATAATACATGGTGATAAAGTATCTATGTGTCTCTCTACCTGTCTCTCTGGCCTACTTTAAACTTAGGGATAAAATTCAGCTTTAGGCCGCTGAGTAAAAAAGCGCTCTGATTGACTACAGGGGAAGAGTGATGCAATTGGTGGGTGCTGTGAATTAGTTACAGGATATGGCTTAGTTCTGCCTCCTCCTAGATTTTGGCATCTTAACTTTTCCTGACCCAGAAACCCAGGGCTAGCAACAGAGGACCAGGAGAGACAGAAATAGAGCAGCAGGTCACTCTGTAGGAAAACTAGGTTTTAATTGAGTTTAATTGTAAGAGCGCTGCTTTGGACAGTAAAAAAAGTATGTAGAAGGATTGTCTCTAATCTTCTTTCATCGATTTTATTTGGGGAACTCAGCAGTAGAGATCGGAATCAATGGCAAGTCAACAGCAAAGAATAAACAGTAACTTCAGCGATGGCCTTACCTTGTGTGAGAAAAGCTTGACTTGAGACAGAGGACTAAAAATGAGCCATCATGAAGCTAAAGATGTCAGGAATCCCCCTGCCACGCCCCCTTCAGAGGCTGTCTTTCCCG
>JAAIIK010019310.1:0-11323 GCA_014706435.1 Silurus glanis | reverse complement strand
AAAGCAAATAAGGCATCTGTGGTGCTCTTCCTCGGCATGAAACCATACTGTTGCTCACAGATGGTCACCTCTTCTCTCAGCCTGGCTTCCACTACTCTTTCCCATAACTTCAACTTAATTCCCCTGTAGTTACTGCAGGTCTGCACATCTCCCTTGTGCTTAAAGATCGGTACCAGCACACTCCTTCTCCATTCCTCAGGCATCCTCTCACCTTCCAAAATCTTGTTAAACAATCTGGTTAAAAACTCCACTGCCATCTCTCCTAAACATCTCCATGCTTCTACCGGTATGTCATCTGGTCCAACCGACTTTCTACTCTTCATCCTCTTAATCGCTGCTCTCACTTCCTTCTTACTAATCCTATCCACTTCCTGCTTTACTAACTCCACATCATCCAACCTTCTCTCTCTCTCATTTTCCTCGTTCATCAGCTGCTCAAAATACTCCCTCCATCTTCTCAACACACTCTCCTCACTAGTCAACACATTTCCATCTCCATCCTTTATTGCTCTAACTTGCAACACATCCTTCCCAGCTCGGTCCCTCTGCCTGGCCAATCGGTATAAATCCTTTTCTCCTTCTTTAGTGTTCAACCTCTCATACAGCTCCTCGTATGCCTTTTCCTTGGCTTTCGCCACATCCCTCTTTACCTGCTGCCGCATCTCCTTGTACTCCTGCCTACTTTTCTCATCACCCTGTCGATCCCACTTCTGTTTTGTTAACCTCTTTCCCCTTATGCTCTCCTGCACTTCCTCATTCCACCACCATGTCTCTTTCTCTTCCTTTCTATTTCCAGATGTCACACCAAGTACCTTTCTAGCTGCCTCCCTTATCACTCCTGCAGTAGTTTCCCAATCATCCAGCACCTCTTCACCACCACCGAGCCTCTGTCTGACCTCTTCCCTGAACCTCACACTACAGTCTTCCTCCTTCAGTCTCCACCATCTTATTCTTCTTTCAGTCCTCACTCTCCTTCTCTTCTTCTTCGCCTCCAAAACCATCCTACAGACCACCATCCGATGCTGTCTAGCTACACTGTCCCCTGCCAAAACCTTACAGTCTCCAATCTCCTTCAGGTTGCATCTCGTACATATAACATAGTCCACCTGTGTGCACCTTCCTCCACTCTTATAGGTCACCCTATGATCCTCCTTCTTCTTAAAATACGTATTCACCACTGCCATTTCCATCCTTTTAGCAAAATCTACCACCATCTGCCCTTCCACATTTCTCTCCTTTAGGCCATACCTACCCATAACCTCCTCATCACCTCTGTTCCCCTCACCTACATGTCCATTAAAGTCTGCCCCAATCACCAATCGTTCTTTCCTAGGTACACCATCTACCACTTCATCTAATTCACTCCAGAATCTTTCCTTCTCCTCCATCTCACAGCCACCTTCACGTTCATCACCCTATCAGAAACTCTCTTCACCTCCACTACACTCTTACTGTACTCTTCCTTCAGAATCACCCCTACACCATTTCTCTTTCCATCCACACCATGATAGAACAGTTTAAACCCACCTCCAATGTTTCTGGCCTTACTCCCTTTCCACTTGGTCTCCTGAACACACACCATATCTACCTTTCTCCTCTCCATCATATCAGCTAACTCTCTCCCTTTACCAGTCATAGTGCCAACATTTAAAGTACCAACCCGAACCTCCACTCTCCTACACTTCTCCTTTTCCTGCCGTCTCTGTAGACGTCTTCCTCCTCTCCTTCTCCTCCTTCGGCCAACAGTAGCCCAATTTCCACCGGTACCCTGTCGGCTAACGATACCTGTGGCGGTCGTTGTTAACCCGGGCCTCGACCGATCCGGTATGAAATTCTTAATCGTGACCCGCATATTTGATTTGGCACATGTTTTACGCTGGATGCCCTTCCTAACGCAACCCTCCCCATTTATCCGAGCTTGGGACCGGCACTAAGAGTGCACTGGCTTGTGCCTCCCTAATGACTGGGTTGAACGGGCCTATCCAATTATCCTATAAGTCTCTTATGTTCAGTTCTCCTTTACAATCATACTTGTGGTTATTCTCAACTTGCACACAGCACCCTACATTTTAATTTTCATTGTCACTGTTACTGTTTGTGGTTTGTTATTTTTCATACCTCATTATATTCCATACAATTTGTACTTTCTTTTTACACATCAAAATATATATGCACTGTTTTTTAACTACCACTTTATCATTATCTAATATATTTTCTTTTATTTTCCTTCATTTTATATTTACACTTTCTTTTAATCAATGCACAATATTCTGAGCAGCTAATCAGGCTTACATTTCACTGCAAGTTGTATTCTGTATATCTGTATATATATATATATATAATAGTTTTTTGGTTTTTCTTGGTTTCCCGTGACCACGACTTTATTTTTTCATGGTCTTTGACGTAACATGAATGTGAACTTTGTGTGATGTAATGCTCGGTTTATCCTGTAGAGGCCGCTAGTGGTCTCCATGTCCACCGGCAACGGAATTGGTAAGTAGGGATGCGAGTGAACGGGGGCGGAGTTAATGGTGGGGCGGTGTTTGCGGCGCTGACGTCATCGCTCTCCTGTGCGGTATCCGGCGGAGAATTTCCGGCGCTCAGCCTTTTCAGCTGTGTGTCTCCGCCGGGCTGCAGTCAAAGCCAGCGCCTCCTGAATCCCCGCTCCGCCATCCGACAAAATGATCATCTACAAGGATATCATCACCGGTCAGAATCATTTCTAGAACTCTTGCACCGCTGTCTCCGGCATGATCCCGCCGCTATTTTCCGTGTTTTTACCCCGTCGATGGGCTTTTCTTCATGTTCCCTCCCGGTCTCTCAGCCGAGCCTGAGGCCTACTTAGCATACTTAGCATATACCATCATGAGCTCGCGCGCGTCCACACAGCTAGCATTGTAATACTCAAAAACGAATTAATTTTTAAACATTTTTACGCTCTGTAACCGGCGTGTCAAGTTTATACGTGTTTCGGGACGAATATCGGATAATTTCTGAAAAACTGCAAGTCACGAACGAAGCCGAAATGACTTTTATTAGCCTCTCAGCTGTTATGCTAAAATGCCGGCATGTTGACTAGCCGAGGGTTTTTTTTGTACACGTAGCTCTGAGTTTACTCGCTTCTGTAAAGTTTATTTGGCTTTGTATCTATGTTTGTATATACTCATGGGGTGTTTTTTAAGTAAGATTTATTCTTAGTTTAGTTGTTAACCATGCCTAGTTTCAGTTGGTTAAGTAAATAGTACTGCTTTGGTGATCTTTTTCCCCCTTTCGGGCCTCTGATGTGTTTCTCTCTAGGATCAGATCATGTTTGGGGGACATTTTTTTAATTTTATCTTGCTTTTTAATATAATCTTTTTACTGCTTTGTAATGAAGAGTTTGAACTAAATCGATTTTTCCTTTGTTTCAGGAGACGAGATGTTCTCAGACATCTACAAAATCAAAGAGTCGGAGAATGGCATGATGATCGAAGTCGAGGGAAAGGTAACCATAACCAATGATCTTCGGATATCCTTCCATTATGACAAAATCTTCTATAATGTTTGATTTAAAGCAGTGAGTCACTTGTATGATTAAACAATGAGTCATGGCTGTGTGCTTCATCAGTTAATTTTGTAAAGAACCTAAAGCCTTCAGGAATTTTTTTTGTCAATTGTTTCCTGGGTTGGGGGTTGTCTGTGATCAAGTGTTTACCTGTCTTCAGAGTGTTGTACATTTTAAGGCCTAAAGATTATAGGCCTGAATTTCCAACACATTTGAGGTGACTGAGCAAACATAAACTAGTAAAATAGACACTTTTGGGGGGAAATTCTGATTGTTCCCTTCTTTTGTACGACTTAAGGAAAACGAGTATTGCACACGAATGACTTCAGTGCGAATTTGCATCATAAACATGTTTGGCTGGAAAACACCACTGCTGTTAAACTGTAAATGGCCTCAAACCAGCAGCAGTCACCACATGCTGTGTGTTCACTCTTCGGTTGTGGTGTTTTGCAGGTTTTTACGTTTAAGACAAATGATACAACCAAAGTGAATTCTGTGAACTTTTCGTGTATAGCTCTGATCCAACCTGTATTTATACTATACAAGCAAGCATTTGTGGACACTCTTAAGGGTGCAGTCAGTGTTCATTCATCAGAAAATGAGGTCGGAGCTTTATAGCATGAAAAGTGTATCTTTATGAAACTGGTTTTGTACACAGGGAAAAAAAAGAATATGGGTCTTATATAAATTCATAACGTTAAATCGACACGGTTGAACGTGTGGGAGCATGACCTTTTCCCATTGTGTGATAAATAGGAGACCCATACTGGGGCCCTGTGGCTGAAAGTCATACTTTTTGTACATGTATTAACAAGAGTGTGGGGAAACAATTAATTTATTTCCAATTTTCTTGTTACAGTTCACTTGGTAATGAGTAACACTGCTTCCCTGAGACATATGACAGAACAGAGTTTTTACCACTGTGCCATGTTTGTCTGTAGATGATCAGCAGAGCAGAGGGTGACATCGATGATTCGCTGATCGGTGGCAACGCGTCCGCAGAGATCCAGGACGAGGGTTGCGAGTCGGCGTTGGTCAGTGGAGTCGACATCGTCCTCAACCACAAGCTCCAGGAAACCAGCTATGACAAGAAGTCTTACACCGGATACATCAAGGACTACATGAAGGCGTGAGTGTTCTCCATTCCTTATTCGGCACTGGTATACAGATCAACTGGTTTACTGGAGGCTTTAGGTTCTGCTCTCTCTAACATGTACAGACACTCTGAAAGAACCAGAACAAAGGTTTTAACCTTGTCTTAGTGGTAAGTCATTAAATGGATATTACCTGATTAAGTGTTAATGGTGTAATTATAAAGCAGTTTTCTGTTTTACATGGGAGTAACCTAAATTTGCAACTTCTTTTAGGGAAACTGTATATTTTGTTGCGGCTAGTAGTTGAGTACACCCCACCCTTAGGGAATTTGAAAAAAATTTCAACGGCTTGAATGGGGCATACTGACTGGCTGTACTTTTGGGACAAGTTGTGTGGGTTTTTTGGTTTTTGTTTTTTTAAAGGCAGCTCACAGAGGTGGTTTCTCAGCATTTCACAAGTTTTCATTCACTCTCTGGTCTAAATTTACACTGCCTCCCTCTTTTTTTTTTTTAAAGACTGCCTCACTAGTGCATTTGCCTTGCACTTTTTTTTTGGCTGAAGTTGGAAACCGACATCTGATTTGTTCACAGCACTCTGCTCTAGTCAAAAATGGAAACACTGGCCATAAATAAAGGTGCCTTATATTTAGACATGTCCTGTATTTGCGTTCAGGGTGTTTAGTTTGCCAACAGACACTGGAAAGTCACACACCACTCTATGGCTTTATTGTTTTGTTTTTTCCTCTCACTGGTTTGTTTTTGAGCATCTGTTGACAGCCCGGTTTGCTTCTCTTCTGTAAGCGAGTGGGGTTTATTTTTATAGATGCTAAATAAACCGTCCCTGCGCTTTCTTCATGTCTTGTCTGTGACTTTGGAGATTGAATTGGGGACAACATGACTTCCTTGAGGGTACTAAATGTGATCCATTGTGGCTGAAGCTGTATTTTACTGTACATTGAGTACATGTTTATTTGCCACAGGGTGAAGGCCAAACTGCAGGAAACATGTCCTGGACGGGTAGAGCCTTTCATGGCTAATGCTCCAGCTGAGGTCAAGAAAATTCTAGGCAACATCAAGAACTTCCAGGTAACTATCAGCTTGTGTGTTTCTAATACTGATGAATGTACGATGATGACGATCTTAGGACACCTTTGGAGGTCACTGCCAGTGAAACTAAATCATATCCTGAGTACTATCCTACCTTTCTAGTCAGGGGACTTTGCTTCTTTAGTTCACCAACTGATTGAAATCTTCCTTGGTGCAGTTTTTCACAGGTGAATCCATGAACCCGGACGGCTCGATCGGTCTTCTTGACTTCCGCGAGGACGGAGTGACGCCGTACATGCTCTTCTTCAAAGACGGTCTTGAGATTGAGAAATGCGTAAGTGTCTTGTGTGTGTTAGCTAAAGAAAGCATGTCAGGGTTCATGCTTTTTAAAGACCCCACCATTTTTTTCTTATGTGGATGAAATTGTCAGTAGTTTTTTTTTTTTTTTTTTTTTAAATTAGTCACATTTGTGGTAGAAACATCCTTCAAAAGAAAGGACTTAGTTGTTGAAACGTTGTATGTATGAATGTTATTTCCTTATATAAAATTATAAATAAAAACTGGCCAGAGTGGGTGGGGCTTCAAGCCCTTTTATGTTAGGTTTGATAATACTCTTGTGGACGATGGTGGCACTTGAATTGGACAGAGCCTTGTTTCTGGCATCTACTGATAGACCTGTTGCCGTTATCTGTGGCCTCTGGGTTTGCACTGAGATGCGACAGTAATGCTCCTCGCGCTTTCTAGCTGCCCCCGAAGTGGCAGAAGCAGATTGAAGAGAGGAGAACATACTGCCTGTGTTAGTCTGGCATCTTCATGTTTAATTCCCTGCTTCGTTATGGGGTGTCATGTTCGCATTAATAATCAACTTTGTTACGTCTTGCACATATCCAGTAAACAGGATATTCAGAGTTGTTGAAAATAATGATTATTAGAAGACAGTTGTCCTTGTATGTTCCTTGGTAGCATGTTTTCTCACTGATTGTAAATGCTGCAGTGTTCATGCTGGTAAGAAGCAAAGTGGCTGTTTAGTTTCTACACAGAGGTGCAAAATGTCCCACTTTCGTGCTTCTATTGAATTGACAAGTATGTGTTAGGAGGTAGCTAATATACCAATCATTTGGCAACAAAACTTATGTAAACGTTTTTTTATTTTTGACTTATTAGCAACTGCTTTTTTTTTTTTTTTTTTTTTATGTATAAAATTATGATCTTGAGAACGATTATTCTCAGGGATTGTCTAATCCATTTGTTTGATCTCTCACTAGTAAACCACCACGCTTGTGTCCCTGACTGCTTCTCCTAATCAGCGGCTGGCCGTCAAAAGCTTTTGGATCAGATCACTCATTCCATTCTACTCCATCGGGATCGGAACCGGAAGCCCATTTAACCCCTATTTCTCTTCCTCTACGGCCACCGCTTCGGTTCCCATATCACCGTCCATGCTGCGGAACTCGAAGCCCCTTTACACACCAGCTCAGGGTGGGGGTGAACAGTATTTTTTTCTTTTTTTTTTTAAGTGAGCTGAATCACATCGCAGAGAGCTTTGCATTGTCAGGGGAAGAAGACGTGAATGATGCAGCTCACTTTAGGTTTTTTTTAACTTCATTACCATCAAGTTTGACTGCCTGGGAATTGTTTTCGCTGTGTGCATGTCGGCACTCAGGCGGCAGTTGTACAGGTATTATTCTGATCCCCAACCCTCCCCCTTCATATTCTCCAAATTACGGGATTGTATAGGATTTCTTGGCACTATTTGTGAAATAAAGTCAAGCTGCTGGCTAAAGGTGTCTTGTGTAGAGAGTTACGTTTTTTTTCACTCCAGAGAATCTGTAATTCTCGAGCTGGGCTGCAACCAACAATCATTTTGATAATCCAATAATCAGTCAAAATTTATTATAAATTCTTACTATATAAAACCCTAATTCAGGGTATTTATATATGAAAGTGTATTTAAAAAAAATGCATATGCCATGTTTAATTTTGACATTGTATAAAACTTATAGCTTGTTGAGCACATAGGGGATTTCTCCTTTGAATAAATGCACTCATGCTGGGTTGTTCCTGTTAGAAAAAAACAGCATTTAACTATGCAAGGTGAAGCAATTTGTGTACATCAACATTTTTATTGTTTTTAATGATAATTTCAGATGGCAAGTTGACAACCATGTTTAAGAAATCAATATAAAATATAACTTTTGACAATTTTAGTAAAAAAAAATTGCGTTTTGTTCAGTTTTAAAGATAAGCATCTAGAATATACAATTAGCTTTGTATAATTAAATGGTATATGTGTAAATTAAATATCCAAACATTCAAACGTAGTAAAGCTGCAAAAAATTACATTTGAAAAAGGTTAACTTTTGTAGTAGAGAAATGCTATAAAAAAAAAAAAGAATGGAATGGAGAAATGCAGCAAACTAACAGGTTTGGTTAAAAGGAAAAAAATTATGAAATGCATAATCATTCACTGAAAACCACAACTGTAATCGTTTACTGCTGCTGTTTGCTGCTTTTAGATTTAGTTTGTTCGCACAGCTTTAATTGAATCCATCACCGTCGTGAGCGAGCTGATTGCACAACCGGATGCTCGTGAGTCACAACAGATCCAGTGCGACTGTCCTGAAGTTACAAACCGTTTACACAATAGCACTTTGTTAAACTACACCATTTTCATATGAGGCTTATACAGTTTTTGCTCACTGTGTGGAAGTTTCGCCTTCGTTCACGACTTGAGACGCACACTTTTTCCTGCTGCCGGTTGACCCTGTACTCTCCGCCATTTCGCAAGCGGCCCTCTTTGGAAACCGATGTTCTAGCAATGTGTTCTGTAGTTGTGTTCTCAATGTTCTAGCAATGTGCATAAGGAATTCTATAGTTAAGCTCAAAGGTCCTTCAACTCTTCTATTAATACATTTGAGACAATTTTGTCATTCTATACTTGGAAGTAAATCTGTTCTCCAGGTGAATCCGGTATCTCCAGAGTCTTGCATGTATTCATTGTTGATCAGGAAAAAATTATATGTAGAATATAATTGTTTATAAATAATTGAAAAAGGACACACTAGGTGTGTTTAAATAATTAAACAGGTTGCCAGTGTGGTTTTGCTCTAAATCCCCCTGTCATAGTACATCCTCCAGGATTTGAACTTTGTTAAATATAATTTTATAATAGTTAAGTCTTGTTTTTTCCATATGATAGAATGAGCATGAGAAACATTTGTCTGAAAGTCACCACTGATAGCACAGATATCCACCTCCAAATAAAATATGAACCTTTTGTGTAGTACCTCAGCAATTATTTATACACCACTGAAATGTATTCAATAATACACACTGATCATAACATTACAACGAACCCAATGAAATAAAGGTAATAACAATGATTATACCAAAGGCATTCAACATATTTAAAGTGTTGATTCAGAAGGATTTTGGCTGGCTGATCTGTGTCTGAGCATCTCCAAAACCCCACGTCTAGTATGGTTTATCCCAAGATACAGTAGTACCTAACAAGTGCTCCAAGAAGGTGAACTGATGACAGGACGAGCTAGGTGAAGTTCTGCTGGGAAACCTTGCAGTTTTTGATTCATGTGGGTGTTTCACTTAGAGGTAACACTTTCCTGAAGACCAAGCTGCACCCCTTCATGGTAATGGTATTCTCTAAAGCAGTGGTGCCAAAATGTATTCATAAAGAAGGCTTAAATTAAATACTGGGTGTAAGTCAGGGGTGTTCAATCCTTTCCACAAGGGTTCGGTGTGGGTGCAGGTTTTCACTCCAACCAACGCCAAATTCTAAATTGAATATTATTTTCACTGACTATCAGGTGTGGCCCTTGGTTGGTTGGAATGAAAACCTGCACCCACACTGGCCTGTTGTGGAAAGATTGAAAGAGAGCCAAACCATGTCAACATTTATTGAACAAGAACACAGACACGATACGGGACAACGTGTAGAAATAAAACAGTAAGTAAAAGTATAAAAAAATTCAGTTCTTGGCTGTCGGTTTATTAAAGGTTGGGGTTCAAGTCTTTTTCTGGGCGACTCTCAGGATAGACTAAAGGTGTGGATCAGTGAGCGGTGACTCCTGTGTGTGCTTTTGTTCATCTTCAGGACAGAGAGAAGTTGCTCACACAGATATATGCTTCCAAACATGCAGAGAGAGCGATCAAGCAGCCTGTGAGAGGAGATGGGAAGTGTTTCAGGAATAGAATGTTTTCAGCGTCCACAGAATCCAACTTTGCCATTTATAATAGAAATATTGTCTCGCAGGCTGGATATAATGGCGCCACAGGGCCAGGAAGTGAGTTTGGCATGTCTGCATTAAAGGCTGAGGTCTTTTTCAGCAGGATGATGAACCTTGTACATTAACATTGAATAAAAAGCAATGCTTCAAGTTCAGAGTCTTTATATTCTGCATTTCATTGTCTCTGTACATGTACTTTGCACAATGACAATAATGTTGAATTTTATCTAATCCAATCTAATCTAAATTTACCAGATCCCAATAAAGAATCTCTGAGATGTGCTGGATGAAGTCCATAGAGGCCAAGCCACATAATCTTACAGGATCTGCTGCTGATGTCTTGGGGCCAGACACAACAGCACATACATTCTTGTAGAGCAGGGGTCCACAAAAACTGGGCCATGTACTGGACTACACAAAAATAAACACTTTTCTATTTTTTATTACTATTTCATTGACATTTTTTGGTACGTAGGGTATTTTTTTTTTTAAATCCTATTTTTGGTTTGCATTTCTACCTATGCCAATTTCCATTGTTTCAATTGCAGTTTTTTCTGTGCATCGATAAATGAAGCTTGCATTATGGTGAGCTACATTCACATTATTAGTGGAATTAAATGAATAATTGAATCGTATTATATTGATAATAGTAATATTGTATGTATCCCAATTGATTGTAGGATCAATCCTGTATGTAGGATATCTGTTTTATTGTTATAGAGTATTTAATGGAGCTTTTTATTGCTGAACTTTCCACATATTTTAGATTCAATCTTCTATTCTGTTCCAAAAAAAATGAAAAACGAGATGATCGAATGGTCTGGACATTTACGGATCACACAACGTTACATTTTTGTACTAAACATTTATTACATGTATGTATACAGTGCATTAAAAACTGATGCTAAAATCATAAAAATGAATGGGTTTGTTTACAGGATGTTCTTCATCAGTCATTTCTCTGCCTCAATAATCTGCAAAAGTCCCCGAAGCTACAGCAGCATAATCGTAATGTCCCACATGGTTTTTTTTTGTCTATAAAATTGTGTAAAAACATTAAACTTAAAAGAAAAAAAAAATGGCTACACAAAAAAAGTTTTACTATGCAGTATTGAGGAGACGAGATTTGTTTCCATAGCAACCAGTCTACGGGCTGCCTCCATTATATTTAGACAAGACGATATGGAAAGTGAATTGATGATCAGCTGCTCAGTCGCTCTTTTCCTCGCTCTGGTAATGTCTGTATTCAGGCTTCAGCTCCCAGGTGTTCTTGTGAGTTCCCTTTACATTGTAGATGCCGATGTCACGCAGGATCTCCTTCAGGTAAATCTAAATGCACACACACACACACACACACACACACACACACACACACACACACACACACACACACG
>JAAIIK010019309.1:5000-12073 GCA_014706435.1 Silurus glanis | reverse complement strand
GATATCAGTGCGCTCCGGGGTTATGGGGATGGACAGAGTGGCCAAAAACACACGAGTCGACATCCTGTGGAAACGCTGCATTTTTTTTCCTTCTGATTTCAAAACTTTTCATTTTCATAGAGCAACTACAAGAGCGCCTGAGCGAGGCCTTGCTCCGGCTCCGGTTTGATCAATTGCAAGAGGTGTGTCTATGCTAAATTGTCAGTAGATGGACAGAGTAAATAGCACTCGCTGATCAGATTAATAATTGAGGCAGTAGAGAATTTTATAGAGACAGAAGATGACGATAATGTAGCCTGCTAACACGTGAAAGATTTGTTAGAGTTTGCCAGAGGGATGACGCAGCACACTGATGGCGCGATCCAAGATGGCGCCGGCGATACAGACAGGAGCTGATCGGAGCTCACGTGTTTAAATAAACAGTATGCCAAACTGCGTCGTAATTTCGAGATGTCTACCAGTACGCTGAGAAACGAAATACAGTGCGTTAGTTTCAATGTTCCTGATGTTTCAAGCTCCCCTGTTTCAGAAGTGACGATTAGACAGGATTTCAAGATTAATCGCCAAATAGGGGAACAGGGACAGAAAGATAAACTGTCATACAACAATTTGGTACACCAGATTGAGACTGGAATAAATAAAGGACACAGAGAGTCTGACATCATTGATGCATTTATCAGAGCAATCAGTCCAGGTATGATCCTGCGTGATATGCTGGAAATTAAAACAGACTTAACCCTTTCAAACTATTCTGAAAGGCCATTATAAGGAAGAAAGCTCAACCGACCTGTATTATAGATTGATAAACATTACTCAAGAGAGCCGTGAGTCACCACAAAACTTCCTCTTTCGAGCCTAATGAATTGAAAGAAAGACTTTTAGCTGTTGCTTGAGAACAGGAGGGAGAAGAATTATACAGCCCTGCCCTCATACAGAAAAGCTTCGTACGGGCGCTGGGGACGATCACATAAAATATCAGCTTAAGGCCTGCCAGAACACAGTGGACATCTTGTTATAGTAGTTCATACAGAAAAGATTTGTACGATTTGTCAAACGATCACATAAAATATCAGCTTAAGGCCTGAATTGACGATCATTCAGTCAAAGATGAAGTTCTCATCATGAAGATGAATGAAGCAGCAAGCCTAGAGTGGGAAAGACAGCAAAAATAAATAAAAAAAGACTGCCCATGTCAAAGAGACTAAACTAAATTTTTCCTTCTGATTTCAAAACTTTTCATTTTCAAATACAAACAAAAAAAAACTAACAAAAATATAACTGCAAACAGTGATTACTGGGGTTCAAGCACCTAAGGCATTGACACTCATAAGAAAAAAAACATTAGGAACATGCTCACCGAGTTTCATTCTGATCGGCCTGCGTTAACCTTGAGTAATAGGTGCTTGAACATCATTAGCCGATAGCAGCAATGTTTTTTGAGATACGCGAAAGTCCTTAAAGACCCTTGTGGCACATTGGACATAGACACTGCAGGCCAATTTCTCTGGTGAGATGGAACAGGCGGTGCAGTGTGCAGGCATGGAACAGAGCATCATCACACTTCCAGAACACAGTGGACATCTTGTTATAGTAGTTCACCATCAGTTGAGGCTTGGAAGGTTTCTTAGAGAGGGAAAACAGACCATGGATGTCCTCCATTGCCTTAAAAGCTTCCTGAAATGCAAATAGTTTAACGTTAGTACCTGATAGTTACACTTAATATATCTCCCTGGAAGGTTTACACCATTCCAACGCATTCATGACCGTTCTACGTGACCACACCTGCCAGCGCTGATAGCACTGTCCAGCTGCACCAACCGAGTGTCCAGGTACATCAACTGGCTCTCGCGTTTTTTCACATTGATAACTGTGCTCTGGTTATGGTGCCTCAGTCTGATCTGTCCAAGGTGCATGCGCAAGTTAAAGCACAGCTTATGGAACTCTGCCTTGCGAGTGTACTGCAGGCAGAACTTGAAAGCTGTACAAAAAAAGATATATTTGTTTGTAAAGAATATATATATATTTTTTCAAATTCACATTAAAATTGTATTTGTTACATACACATTCATACAGAGTATGAATGTGTTGATACAGAGCTTTTTATGACTTGTAAACATGAAAGAAATACAATATATAATTTAAAAATAAAGAGTAAAGTAACGTAAAAAATAAATAAAATAAGTATGAAAGTATATAAAATGTCATCTGACTATAAGTATAAGTATGAATAAAATATATATATATATATATATATATTATATATTTATTTACTTATTTTTATTTATACTTAGCATGGTGCTGTTCCCGAACCTCGAAGTGATGCTACCCGTCAGGACTCTCTCAGTGGTGCAGGTGTAGAAAGTCTTTAGCACCTGAGAGGGTAGTTTAATATCCCTCAGGCATCTCAGATGGTACAGACGCTGCAGGGCCTTCTTCACCAGGGTGTTGATGTGACAGGTCCAAGACATGTCCTGTGTGATGTGAACATCTAGGTACCGGAAACTGTCCACTCTCTCCACTGGGGTCCTGTTGATGTTTAGCGGTCGGTATGACCGCTCCTGCTTCGTGCTGAAGTCCACTATCACTCATTAGTCTTGTTGACGTTCAGGAGAAGATTGTTCTCCTGGCACCATCTCTCCAGGTTTTTAATCTCCTGTAGGTAGGCCGTCTTATTGTTGTTGGAGATGAGGCCCACCACAACAGGGTTGTCAGCAAACTTGATGGTGGTGGAGTTGGAAGTGGCCACACAGTCTTGTGTGTACAGTGAGTACACTCTAGTCCACAAACAGCATTGATGTAAGTGGTATTATAAATCTGACGTATCCACATCATGCACTGACCTTGCTGCGCAATGTCATGGTAAAGACGCTCCACTTTGGAGTTGTTCCTCAGCAGGTCCAGACACTGGCGATAGGACTCCCACAAGAATTTCACCCAAGGAGTGAGCAGCAAACGATCAGTGCGATCCTGAGTGTCCTCTCCACTCACAGCGCTCAACAGCACACTGAAAACACAAGATACAATGATTATATTCTCCTATCGTTTATCCGCTGACACACAGCACATCTCTACACACTGTTCAATATTGTCACACACCTCTCTGGGGTCTGAATGTTATCCAGATCCTCGATATTTGCCATTTTCTGAGACTCCTCGTTGGCAGTCTCGGTCTTCTCCTCTGTGAGTTTCAGGTAGGTACAAACCACATCTTCAAGGGATTTGATATTCACCTAAGAAGCAAAGCAAAATCTTTTTTGGTATCAACGTTTATGTTAAAAGATGGTAGCTGGTTAATACTCAAATTAAAATACAGTAAATAAAATATTCTAAATAAAATCCACATCCAACCTTTAGCATATCTATAAGGTCACACCCCTACACCAGCTGAGTGAACTTGTACACCCAGGGTTTTAAGAAAAATGATGCTAATCCTAAAAACCAGAAACTCTACATGAAGGTATTTTCACTTCACTTTCACACAAGTATTACAAAAGTGCAATCTCTATTTCTGCCAGCAGAGAGCAGTACAGCCCCAATGTCAGCATCATTACTCATCTGCTTAATTCTACATTTTTAATGTAATTTAAATACAGCAAATTCCTGATTCAAATAACAAGTCTGAGGTTATTATTTTAGTTTTCTACATTTTACAACTATTTATTTGAAAAAAAAGGTATTCATCAACAGGATATAATATTTCTCATGAGAACTCTGAGAGTTTGTTGATATTCTATTGTGCAGCATATTTTCATAATAAAGTATTGCATCTAACTGTATGGTAGTTCATTGTTTCTTTGCTTTGCTTCTATATTGTTTGTGTGTGACTGTACTGCTAGAAGATTATGTTTGGTGCCTATGAATCCTGAATTCCAAAAAACTGAATATAGATTATACAACACTGTGTAACGTAAAGACAAAACTTAATGTTCATTTGACTTCACGTTTGTTTTCAAAAAGACACAGACCTGCTGACAGATGTTCTGGTACTGGTAAAGGCCCTCCTTAGCCAGATGGCTCTTGCGCAGGTCCACACAGAGCTCCAGGAACTTAAGCATAATGGACTCGTGAATCTTCTGCCATGTTCGATGATTTCTGTGTTTGATGACATCGTAAAGGACGTCAAGAGCAGCCTGCTTTTTACCAACTTCAAGGAACTCTGAAAAGAGAGACAGAAACATTTTATGTTTATTAATCTATATATAATAGACAGGTATTTTTTTGCCTTGAGTACTGAGAAATTACATTCCTGACGTAGCTGGTTAGAAAAATCCAACCCCATAGAAAAACTGTCACAAAAACTGTCCTGAATTGAATGAGTGCAGTTATAATTATACATATAAACTATACTTTATTCATAGTGTATTAGACCATAATTGCAAAGTCACTACGCCTAGTTAGATGAATTTCTAATGTAGTTTTGTGGTTAATAAAATAACAAAGGAACAAACATGATATTTATAAACGCTGTGGAAAATACAGTTATGTTAACTGTATATAATATAATGCTTTAGAGCAGCAGTCTAAGCGAGACCTGTTGCTGCTAGAACACGGGCTCTGTCCGAAATCTGATGTACTTTTAATTTCTGCTCTTCTATAGGAAAAAAATGGGACTCCGCTTCTTTAGATAGAGGTTGAATGATAGGATGAAGTGTTAGTGCAAAAAAAAAAAAAAAAAAAAAAAAAACGCCTTTTTTTTTTTTATGGAAAAGAAATACATTGTTGTAAAATGTAGAAATCAAACAAATGTTGAATTTACCACATATTAATATTTCATATTATTCTTTACCATCCTGATAGTTGTGTTTTTGCACCTGCAACAATTGGAACAACTCTGACCTCAAAGATTATTATGCATCTTTTCCATAGCAGAAATTGGAAAATTCTCCTGATTTAGGACCATTTTTGGTTATCTTGGACTGGTTGCTAGGATTGACAAACTTGACTTCTGTAAAAACATCACAGTGGGATAATCTGTATGATGCTACTTAAAGTTTTAGATGTACAGTAAATCGCTAACTTATGCTCATTTTACATTGTTCAGACTGTCTCCATCGAAAAAAAATGTGAATGCATCCTGAAAGCCCTTACAGTCTACCTGAACGAAGACCATCAAACCTTGTGAAGGAGTGTATGGTAAGTCATTTACATTTTTTAAAAATGTATTTTATGTTTCTCTGCAACCATCCCCTCCTCTCACCCTTGATCTGTTGGTAATTCTCTTTTTATACTTAATATTTTTAGGATGTTAAACATGATGCAACCTCGATGCGCAACACCACCCTGGGAATCTATGTCGTCGTTCATGAAGGAGCAGATGCTACAGACCCATATGTGGATGTTGGCATCATCATTAAATGCATCCAAGTATTTGAAAACCTGAACAATGTGGCAAATGCATGTTCTGTGATACTTGGTCTAATTTATGCATTAAACTTGGCTTATGCACAAGATCTGAGATACACTTTTAAAGTATTTCAAAAGTTATTTATGAAACTAGATGCAAACAAGCATTCAAACAAGGTCCAGGTCCTGAAAAATAAACTCTTGTCATAAGGCAGGACATACTGTATGTTTTCTCCATAAAGTTGTGCTGTTTGCTGTAGCAGTACATTTGTTTCAGTACATGTTCATTCCTTTCAATGTTGGTCTTGCATTGAATAACTGATGCATTGATGCACTTTTTTTTCAGTTTCGAAAGGGAAATATTAAAAAATAAGACTTTTGTATTATTATTTGTTTTGTATTATTATTTTGGCTGGACCACAGTGTGACACTAAACTCCTAATGTCGTCCACAGCCTTGATTTTGGGAACTTAAAAACATTTAATAAAGGCATTTGCTTATGAAATAGATGTGACTGTGGTCAGTATGTTTGTGATTTTATGGAAGGCACTTCAACTAATCTTTTTTTTGTACAGCTTTCAAGTTCTGCCTGCAGTACACGAGTTCCGGATGCTGTGCGATAACATGCGCATGCACCTTGGACAGATCCAGAGGCACCATAACCAGAACACAGCCATCGATTGAACAACCCCGAGAGCCAGTCGTTACCAGCACACTCCTCCATTCCTCAGGCATACAGTCAGCTAATTGTCCCCTTTTTTTTCCTTCCTGTAAGCGGTCCCCTGCACCCTCTGGAAAGATGCCCACGTTGTCCACATTTAAAACAATGGTCACACTGGTCACCTCTACCTTGTTCCTGACACCCACGGCATCCTCGCTTCCTTTCTCGTGGCTGTATAAAATGGTAGGTAGCCATCACCTTCCGCATTTCTCCGATCTCCTCTTTCAGCTGCTTGACGCCCTCCTAGAGCTCAGAATCTTTCTTATCAGTGACTTGTGGTGTTCTCAAAACTTTCACCTGTGTGTGTGTGTGGACTGTTCTTTACCTGTGAGTGCATGAGCCATCCTCTCTTGGCTCTGATGTGGTTCTCCCTGAATCTCAATGACTTTAGTCTCTGACATGAGCAGTCTTTTTTACATTTTTGCTGTCTTTCCCACTCTAGGCTTGCTGCTTCATTCATCTTCATGATGAGAACTTCATCTGTGATGGAAGGATCGTCAAGGCAGGCCTTAAGCTGATATTTTATGTGATCGTCCCCAGCGCCCGTACAAATCTTTTCTGTATGAGGGCAGGGCTGTATAATTCTTCTCCCTCCTGTTCTCGAGCGGCAGCTAAAAGTCTTTCTTTCAATTCAATAGGCTCGAAAAAGGAAGTTTTGTGGTGACTCACGGCTCTCTTGAGTAATGTTTATCAATCTTTGGTACAGGTCGGTTGAGCTTTCTTCCTTATAATGGCCTTTTAGTGTTAAGTCTGTTTTAATTTCCAGCATATCACGCAGGATCATACCTGGACTGATTGCTTTGATCACTGCATCAATGATGTCAGACTCTCTGTGTCCTTTATTTATTCCAGTCTCAATCTGGTGTACCAAATTGTTGTATGACAGTTTATCTTTCTGTCTTGAAATCCTGTCTAATGGTGACTTCTGAAACAGGGGAGCTTGAAACATCAGGAACATTCAAACTCACGTGCTGGATTTCGTTTCTCAGCATACTGGTAGACATCTCGA
>JAAIIK010019307.1:0-17743 GCA_014706435.1 Silurus glanis | reverse complement strand
AGTTTCATTCCTGTCATGTTTATGCTTAGGGACTGCATTACCCAACAGCCACTGCCTTGTTTGACACATCACTCATCACTCACACCTCTTCTTTCTCACCTTAATAAGCTTCACCTTTCACAGCACTAATTGTCTGACAATTGTCTTTTCATGTCCCTGCTCAGGTTTGGTTTTTGGTTAGACTTTGTTCATGTTTCTGGATATTTGATGTTTTGTTTCTAGTTTTTGTGTTTCACATTTTGCCAAATAAAAGAAGAGGCTGCACATGTATCTGCTGATCCTCCTGCTACATGACGTTTTCTATGTAAGTGCACTGCAGAGAGGATTAAGAATTGCTAGTATGTTTCTATGTATGTGATTAAAGGCATTAAAAATCATGATAATACAATACTGATGAACTTTCTTGGAAAGGAAAGTTTACAGGAGTTATTTAAATATATATATATATATATATATATATATATATATATATATATATATAAATAATGTGTTATATTATATTATAAAACTGTCGTTTTTACAAAATAAATTTGGCAGCTGTGGTTGCCAGAATAATTCAGTTAAAAATACACTAAAAATGTAAACTTTAAAACAGTTTAAAACTGTACACTCTCCAGAATATTTATGTATAAAATACAAAAATGTCCCGTAAAATTTACTTGTGAATTATGTAAAAAATAAGAAAAACCTTTTGCATTTAAACAAAAAATCCCTGTTGTTTTCACAGAAAAAAATTGGCAGCTGTGGTTGCCAAAATTCATTCATTCATTCATCCATTTTCTCCCGCTTATCCGTAATTCGGGTCGCGGGGGCAGCAGTCTAAGCAGGCCCTCGCCTTCGACTGCTGCCCAATCCTCACAGCACCGTCCCTTACGGTCCCTCCTGCAGGTGGTGAGCCCACGGGAAGGCGGCCCCACGTCACTCCGACGTCACGGACCTTGATATTTCCCTCGTAAGGGACCCAAAAGGGGGTTGCCAAAATAATTCTGTAAAAAATACATTACAATTTAAAACTGTAAATTTCAATATAAAATTTTGCAAGCACTTTTAAACTGTACCACCTTATAGACCATTGACTTTGAAAAACTGCAACCCAGTGTACACAGATTAGGGATGTAAAAACTGAAACACCAAAGTAGATATCCCTTAAAAGATAAAGTAATGAGAGCAAAAAAAAAAACCAAAAACATTAAAGTGCCTTGAAGGATTTATTAACCACAAAGCAGCAAATATACATCTCTAATTTCTTAACATAAATTGGTAATGTGTACTACTGTCTATACACAATACAATAAAGAGAATGCGACAGATTAATGATTCTCTCATTGGAGCTGGAACAGGGTATACAAACAAGTGGTTACAATTTAGATACAGGAATGCTACTCAAAAATCACAAGAGCAATAAAGTTCTGTAACAGCTGTATACAAACTGAATGCATCTTTAACAATATCATCTGAAACATTTACTTGCCTCTTAATCTGAAATAACTGGGCATAAAAGGTGAAACTGTCCTTCAAGTTGAGTGTGTCTCAAGTCAGAAAACTGACTGACATTAGTCCATATTCAGACATCACGCCACTCATGATCTGAAAGTTCCTGAATTAATGTAAGAACTCTTGGGTTGACGGGAAGACGGGCGGTGTTTGTCTTCTCAACTTTGGTGCCCTTCTCCGGGTTGATGGAGAAAAAACACCTTGGTAAAGCAGAAAAAAGGTGATCAAAAACAACTGCACAATCTTTAATTTATTTGATGATTAATCTTTTAACAAAGGTCAATAAATTAAGTAAAATTTACTACTCATAGTTTGTTTACGTTCATGAATTAACATTAACTATTGACACATTAGTTGTTAATGCATTAACCTAAACAAATTATGAATATTAATTCTATTACAATTGAATTAGAAATGCAATTGTTCATTGTTCAATTTAGTTCACAGTGGATTAACTAATGTTAACAGATACAACATTATGAAACATAAGTACATTTAGAAATTAATATTAAGATTTATAAATATTATAAAAGTATTATTGATTGTTAGTTCATGCTAACATAGTTAACTAATGTTACCAACGAAATTGTATTGTAAAGTGAAATTAGTGAAACATAGTAAAGTTTTATATTGGTAAACAGTCAAAGTGACAAGGGCCCTAGCCTCCAAGCCACTGCATGAGCTACCTTAGATTTGTTTCAAATCAATAAAGTGAAAATCATATAAAGTTTATCCAAAAAGACCTACCTCTGCAAAAACTCCAGAGTTGACACCAGTTCTGATGGGTAATGAATATTAAAGCAATAATAGCTCCCAAACATCAAGCAGAAGGCAGTGATGAAAGAGGTGATGTTTTCAAGTACAATGTTCCGATCCACACACAACATAAACCTCTTCGAAGAAAAGCAGGACTGACCTAAGAAGAACATTTTTTTAAATTAACCTATAAAAAATAAATTACAGATAAAAAGAAATACCAGATAAACTGAAAGAAATGGGGGAAAATATGAACTTACCACACACAACAATGGTGGGAGTCAAATAAATGTGGTTCATCTCTACTTCCCCTGCCAGGCATGTGTCCTCCACGTAGCAGAACATTGCATCTTCTTTCTCGTTAAAGTAAGACAGAGAGCAGCAACATTTGTTTTACATCTTCAGAGCAACCAATTAGCTCTCCCCTCATCACTTCAAACTTTGTCACTGCCTGTAAGAACTTTTTGTTTTTCTTCACACCAACAGTATTTAAGTAGTTTAAGAGTCGTTTGCCCTTCAAATCCAGATTTCGTTTGAACGTTTCTTGAAGACCAATTCCAGTAAGTTCCTTGAAGTGAACTGCCATGCCAAGTTCATTAAACCAAAACGGCCATTCTTCCAAAAGGCTTTTTATATTTTGCCCCTGGTTGACTTGTTTACGCTGTGTGTAGAAAGTCAATTTCATTAGACGTTTAACTTCTTGTAGATCTACAGTAGGATGCTGAGACATCATCTTCAGGTTTTCTTTCTTTTCCTGCTGGCTCTCAGGGGTCTCTCCAAGGGGCATGAATTTTACATCCCAGTTAATGCACCCGTAAGTATCCTGGATTGTTGCTCTCTGCTCTGGAGGTATTTCGTCAGTGTCAGACTCGTCAACACGATGCTTTCGTTTTCTTATTTTAGGGGTTGTAGATCGCTTCACATTTTCAATCCTATATTGCAACTGCTTAACTAAAGAATGGTACCCTGGCCCAACCACATCTCCCTCTATTACATCTTGCAGAGATTTAGGATATTTTGACACCATCTTTTTGGCAACTTCAGTAGAATGCCTTCTACTTTGGGCAGAACCTTTTCGCATCATCTCAGTCACCACAATCCGGACCATTTCTCTTCTCATTCTTGGACTTGGTCGTTTTTCTCTCTCCAATACCTGCATCAGTTCCTCTGGGAACTTCTCCCACGGTATCAGAAAGGTATCCACCCAGTCAATATCAAGGCTATGGGAGCTGCTGGAAGAGAATGATTGTGAACTACTGGGTGAAAAAAAACTGCATGGTTGTGGGATGTCCTGGTGATGAACCAACAGATGAGCTGCTGGTTTCAAGAGTCTGGCCTGCAAAAAACACACACACAAAAAGGAATCATCAATAACACAATGTAAATGTTTTTATATTGATTACCTTTTAAATGTTTTAGGCAAGCAAGTTTGGGCACTAGTGGTATTCTGTTCGGCAAAACATGACTTACATCTCAGTTTCCAAGCAGCAATGACTTTTCGGGCTTGAACTGGCCTCAACGCTGACAGCAAATCATCTTCCTCTATAAACTTGAAATCCTCATAAGTCTCCACGCCTAGAGAATGCAAAGTCTCTTCTAAAATATCTTTAGTCACCTCTGGAAGGTCAGGCAAGACCTCAGTGATGGCAGAGCGTAGAAATGTTCTCTCCAAGTCAGTCATTTCTGGAATCAAGTTAGAAGTGAATATAAGAGATGTAATGTAATACTACATTTAAGACAAGTCTTCAATTTTAAGAATAGAATATGTTTGCGGATTTATCTGCCTGCACATCTAAAAGTACAAAAAAACACGTTTATATTTTCAATATGCAATAGTGCAAAAGTTTAAGGGACCTTAGTTTTTTTACCCAAAAAATGTTTTTAAGCCAGTTATTTATATATTTTGCTGTAGTGTGTCAGTAGGAAATCAGTTTAAATTTCCAAACATTTATTTTGTCATTAAGCATCCAGTAAGATTTTTGTATGCACAAAAAGTCACAGAATCTTATGCTCTACAAAGTGATCTGATTGTACATAATTGAGTCCATCTGCAATTGCACAAAGAAACAGAAAAAGAGACATACTAAATACAGAAGAACTGTGGCAAAAATCGGGAAGATGCTTGAAGAAACGCACCTGCAAAGCTACAGTACTGTGAAAACTGTGTTTTTGTGCAGCAACTGATGCCAGACTCTTTGTTCATACAAAAGTTTCACTGGATTATTAAAATTTGTTCAAAGAAATGTTTGGAAATGTAAACTGATATTTCCTACTGATACACTACAGCAAAATATATAAAGAACTGGCTCAAAACCATTTTTGAAAGGTTAAAATAGCAAGGTTCCTAAGACTTTTGCACAGTCCTGCATATGTTCACATTTTATTCGCTATATTTATATAGCATTTTAGTATTGTTTTTTCACCACTGTGCCCAAAACATGTTTTATTCCGACAGCACACTGTGTTTCAGTGGAATGACTTGGTGCCCATTAACAATGTATGATGATAATGGATAAAAATCCACCAAGTCATTACTGCTAAGACATTGCACCCTGGTACTTTGTTTTGTCACAGAGTACAGGTGGGATTCAGAATGATAGTCAGCTTTATGCATTTCCATCACAAAATACACAGCTGCATCATTTTGAATTCAAATAATAAGTAGTTCTCCAAACTCAGTGGACTCACCATTTTTCAACACAAGGAAAAAACCCTTTTTATATGAGGTACCTCTGTACATTATGTCTGTGGATACACAAGTATTAACTTCTGAAAAGCTAAACTCTCGCACTGCATGTTTAATTGATTCATTGTAAAGGTTGGGGTAAAAAGTGCAACCATCTTTGACATGCAGAAGCTGACTGCATCCTGGTCCAGCTGAAAGATATGCTTGAAACATCTGATGTCTTTCAGATAATGTTAGGCAGATGTTTTTGAAGTTTTTCAAATGCCTGGCACATCTCGAAGTAGCTGTGTTTGCTTTCGAATCGCATTGTCCACAATCTAATCAAAGGGCCAAATTTAAAAATTAGTGCTGGGTAGTGCCTCAAAAAGTGATGTTTTGGTTTTAGTGGACACTCCGGAAATAAAGACTTTCTTGATTCCAAGTATTCTTGGATTAGAATGTCAAGATAGGCTACCTGTGCTGATGAAATCTTTTGTGCACAAATCAAACCAACAATATCTTTAAGCTGGAGAGTTAGATGCCACACATCATCATCTGGATTTTGCACTTTGTCACCAATTAAAACAGGAAGCAACCTTAAGAAATTCCAATTCTGAACAGCTTGTCCGGAAAGCTTGGGCACCTCTGAGTTGACAGCACATGGCTTTGTGAGTGCATCAGTTCCTTTGTATTTAAACTGCTTGATGCGTCTGTTCAAAATTGAATATGTAAGCCATTGCCTATTTTTAATGAAATACTTCAAGTACAATGCAATGTCATAGGCTAAGACACCCTCAAAAATTTCATGGCTTAAACAAGGTGGGAGACCAGGCTGGCAAACATGAAAAGATTTCAGAGTATTAAAAACAGAGTTTACCTTTATTCCTTTGCTGCCTTGACTGTTTTTAGTTTGTTGATCACAAACAGCAGAATCGTAACTTTCAGGGGTGCGCTGTGGACCACAAACACTTGGGTCATCACTTTGAAATTCACTTCGTGTGATTTCACAGTATCGGCAAAAGTATTGAGAATGACTGAAATTTTCAGTAAACCCACCAATGCTGTGTGAACCCAAATTATCACCTGCGATACAATACAGAGCACCTTTGACTGTTTCACTACCTACAGTTATTCCGTTTTCCTCCAAATCTTTTAAATCCACTAATAGCTCTGAGAAAACCTTCGCACTTCCAAACTGTTTAAGATCTTTCTCGGCACATAACAAGACAAGTGACATGTGATCAGTATTGGACCGTACATGCGGAGGTAAATTTACTACAGAAAGATACACTGCAACTACTTTGTGCTTTTTCTTAGCAGAACCAAGTGGATTGACAATTTCAAAAGCATCCCGGTAAAGAACTACTTTTAGGCATTTTGGATTTTCAAGGAAGAAATGGTTGCACTTAAAGTTTTTGCCATCACTTATGTCACCAAAATCATCTGAGTCTGTTTTACAAGATGTTTCTGACACTGAATACTTCCATAATTCCGATTTCAATAGATTTCGTAAAGTTTGTATCACAGGTATGTAGTATGCAAACCTTTGTGTCATATTTTCATCATTTCCTAATGACACTTTCTTAGGCTCTATGTATTGGAACATTTTCTTAAATGTTTGAGCCCTTGAATATGTTGTTCTCAGTGGTCCCTGATGACAGAAAGAGAACAGATCTGAATTTTTTACACAGTCACAGACTTTCCTAACAATATCATCTGTTATACATATTTCATCATTCAAAAGTGAATGTAGTTTACTTAAAGTGTAATCCTGTCCCAACTCGTGTACATTCTGCATCTCTTCAACAATTGTCTGTATTGTTGAAGCTGGAAGCAGGAGCTGCCCTTGCAATTTTAGGTAGAATAAACACACAGTCCTAAGAAATGATTCACTGAAATTCTGTGGTAATTCACTGGCTTCAGGTGTTGCATCATTCGGGCTCTGGGAAGCATCTTCACATGCAATGGCGGAGGAAGACTGAAAAATAGCTTCCCTGTAAATGTCACTTATGCTATCAATCGAACATGCTCTATGTTTCCTGGACATATGAGCAGTAAATGATGATTTAACAGTGAACATTTTTTTACAACCTGTTACAGGACACACCACAGGTCGCCCCTCCACTATATGGTCTTTTAAGTGGTGTATAAGTTCTTTAACCGTGTGAAACTGGCGGTCACACAGCGACATGGTGCATTTCAATTCTGAAACAAAGGTTCTGGGAGTAACAGAGGGTTCAGACTCATTGTGATGGCGATAGAAATGAGCTTTAAAAGCCGCGTAAGCACAAAATGTCCGCTTACAGTCATCACTAACACACTTAAAAAAACAATGGGGTTCATTCCTATGAACTCTACAATGCAGCACATAACCCCTCAATGTGTCTAGTATTTTGCTGCAAGATCGACAGGAAATCATTTTTAATCATACAAAAAATAAAGTTGTTCCCACTCTCCTCGGGGGGACACCACTATTCAGCATTAAAGAAAAAAAGTGAACGATTTGATCGTTACATATAAGACCCACAATCTAAGTTGACATATTTATTATGACGACAAAATATGCCCTCTGTCACAAACAGGTGTTTGTATGGTGAAGTCTTTCAAGGTCTAAAAAAAAATCACTTTTCTCTTACCAGTGCAGAACTCCATGTGCTTGCTGATTAGCGCGCTCTCAATAACGGCTTGTTAACTTCAAGATGGCTGCTCCCGCGACGATCAGGAATCAGGTCTAATGCTGATTGGACGAGGCAGAGTTGATCATTTTAAATTCCTACACAAGACGTGATTTTACGCGGGAATGTACATTTTTATATGAGAAATCATTACCGTTACATTTAAAATATTAAAACATTATGAATATTACTAAATGGAAAAACAACAGAAACTTTTTTATTTATTTGCAATTTAATATAACAAATGGCAGACTGATGAACACCTAGGCTATGAAACAAATGACAACTATTTGGAAGACAAATATAAAATGTATGCAATACACCACTACTTCATATATAATTTTTACACTTAAAAACAAGCCTGAACTGATATATTGTTAATGCCTAGTCATTTCAGACATGTAACGTGTTTTTTTTTTTAAACATTTTTATTAATAGAATTTTGTTGTACTTATTTTATCTGTAAATATTACATGCATTTGTAAAATGTACAAACTCGATTCCTTGAACTCCCCCTCCTTGAACTGCCACCTTAACGTGGTGGAGGGGTTTGAGTACCCGAATGACCCTAGGAGCTATGTTGTCCGGGGCTATATGCCCCTGGTAGGGTCTCCCAAGGCAAACAGGTCCTAGGCGACGGGTCAGACTAAGAGCGGTTCAAAAAACCCTTATGAGAAAAAACAGATCAAGGACCGTGACGTCGCCCGGTATGGCGCAGCCGGGGCCCCACCCTGGAGCCAGGCCCGGGGTTGGGGCTCGTATGCGAGCGCCTGGTGGCCGGGCCTTCCCCCATGGGGTCCGGCCGGGCTCAGCCCGAAGGAGCGACGTGGGGCCGCCTTCCAGTGGGCTCACCACCTGCAGGAGGGACCGTAAGGGGTCGGTGCTGAGAGGATCGGGCAGCAGTCGAAGGCGGGGGCCTCGACAACCCGATCCCTGGACACGGAAGCTAGCCATAGGGACGTGGAATGTCACCTCGCTGGCGGGGAAGGAGCCTGAGATTGTGCGTGAGGTTGAGAGGTTCCGACTAGAGATAGTCGGGATCACCTCTACGCACGGCTTGGGCTCTGGAACCACACTCCTCGAGAGAGGATGGACTCTTCACCACTCTGGAGTTGCCCATGGTGAAAGGCGGCGGGCTGGTGTGGGTTTGCTTATAGCCCCCCAGCTCAGCCGCCATGTGTTGGAGTTTACCCCGGTGAATGAGAGGGTCGTTTCCCTGCGCCTACGGGTCGGGGATAGGTCTCTCACTGTCGTGTGTGCCTACGGGCCAAACGGCAGTGTAGAGTACCCGGCCTTCTTGGGGTCTCTGGGAGGGGTGCTGGACAGTGCTCCGACTGGGGACTCCGTCGTTCTACTGGGAGACTTCAATGCCCACGTGGGCAGCGACAGTGATACCTGGAGGGGCGTGATTGGGAGGAACGGCCCCCCTGATCTGAACCCGAGCGGTGTTCAGTTATTGGACTTCTGTGCTAGTTACAGTTTGTCCATAACGAACACCATGTTCAAGCATAAGGGTGTCCATCAGTGCACGTGGCACCAGGACACCCTAGGCCATAGGTCGATGATCGACTTTGTGGTCGTTTCATCTGACCTGCGGCCGTATGTCTTGGACACTCGGGTAAAGAGAGGGGCGGAGCTGTCAACTGATCACCACCTGGTGGTGAGTTGGATCCGATGGCGGGGGAGGAAGCTGGACAGACTCGGCAGACCCAAGCGTACTGTGAGGGTCTGCTGGGAACGTTTGGCCGAGTCTCCTGTCAGAGAGATCTTCAACTCCCACCTCCGGCGGAGCTTTGACCGGATCCCGAGGGAGGCCGGAGATATTGAGTCCGAGTGGACCATGTTCTCCACCTCCATTGTCGAAGCGGCCACTCGGAGCTGTGGCCGTAAGGTCTCCGGTGCCTGTCGAGGCGGCAATCCCCGAACCCGGTGGTGGAAACCGGAAGTAAGGGATGCTGTCAAACTGAAGAAGGAGTCCTATCGGGCCTGGTTGGCTTGTGGGACTCCTGAGGCAGCTGACAGGTACCGGCAGGCCAAGCGAACTGCAGCCCGGGTGGTTGTGGAGGCAAAAACTCGGGCCTGGGAGGAGTTCGGTGAGGCCATGGAGAAGGACTATCGGCTGGCCTCGAAGAGATTCTGGCAAACCGTCCGGCGCCTCAGGAGAGGGAAGCAGTGCCCTACCAATGCTGTTTACAGTGGAGGTGGGGAGCTGTTGACCTCAACTGGGGATGTCGTTGGACGGTGGAAAGAATACTTCGAGGATCTCCTCAATCCCGCCGTCACGTCTTCCATTGAGGAAGCAGAGGCTGAGGGCTCAGAGGTGGACTCGTCCATCACCCAAGCTGAAGTCACCGAGGTAGTAAAGAAACTCCTCGGTGGCAAGGCACCGGGGGTGGATGAGATCCGCCCTGAGTACCTCAAGTCTCTGGATGTTGTGGGGCTGTCTTGGCTGACACGCCTCTGCAGCATCGCGTGGCGGTCGGGGACAGTGCCTCTGGAATGGCAGACCGGGGTGGTGGTCCCTCTTTTTAAGAAGGGGGACCGGAGGGTGTGTTCCAACTATAGGGGGATCACACTTCTCAGCCTACCTGGGAAAGTCTATGCCAGGGTACTGGAGAGGAGAATACGGCCGATAGTAGAACCTCGGATTCAGGAGGAACAGTGTGGTTTTCGTCCAGGCCGTGGAACATTGGACCAGCTCTATACCCTCTACAGGGTGCTGGAGGGTTCATGGGAGTTTGCCCAACCAGTCCACATGTGTTTTGTGGATTTGGAAAAGGCATTCGACTGTGTCCCTCGCAGCGGCCTGTGGAGGGTGCTCCCGGAGTATGGGGTCCGGGGCCCTTTACTAAGGGCTGTCCGGTCCCTGTACGACCGAAGCAGGAGCTTGGTTCGCATTGCCGGCAGTAAGTCAGACTTGTTCCCGGTGCATGTTGGACTCCGGCAGGGCTGCCCTTTGTCACCGGTTCTGTTCATAATTTTTATGGACAGAATTTCTAGGCGCAGCCAGGGGCCGGAGGGTGTCCGGTTTGGTGACAACACGATTTCGTCTCTGCTCTTTGCAGATGATGTTGTCGTGTTGGCTTCATCAGACCAGGACCTTCAGCACGCACTGGGACGGTTTGCAGCCGAGTGTGAAGCGGCTGGGATGAGAATCAGCACCTCCAAATCCGAGGCCATGGTCCTCAGTCGGAAAAGGGTGGCTTGCCCACTTCAGGTTGGTGGAGAGTTCCTGCCGCAAGTGGAGGAGTTTAAGTATCTTGGGGTTTTGTTCACGAGTGAGGGAAGGGTGGAACGGGAGATTGACAGACGGATCGGTGCATCTTCTGCAGTAATGCGGTCGATGTACCGGTCTGTCGTGGTAAAGAAAGAGCTGAGCCGCAAGGCGAAACTCTCGATTTACCGGTCAATCTACGTTCCTACTCTCACCTATGGTCATGAGCTCTGGGTCATGACCGAAAGGACAAGATCCCGGATACAGGCGGCCGAAATGAGCTTTCTCCGCAGGGTGGCTGGGCGATCCCTTAGAGATAGGGTGAGAAGCTCGGTCACTCGGGAGGAGCTCAGAGTAGAGCCGCTGCTCCTCCACATCGAGAGGGGTCAGCTGAGGTGGCTCGGGCATCTGTTCCGGATGCCTCCTGGACGCCTTCCTGGGAAGGTGTTCCGGGCGCGTCCCACTGGGAGGAGACCCCGGGGAAGACCTAGGACACGCTGGAGAGACTATGTCTCCCGGCTGGCCTGGGAACGCCTCGGTGTCCCCCCGGAAGAGCTGGAAGAAGTGTCTAGGGAGAGGGAAGTCTGGGCATCTCTGCTTAGACTGCTGCCCCCGCGACCCGGCCTCGGATAAGCGGGAGAAGATGGTATGGTGGTATGGTACAAACTCGATTCCAAAAAAGCTGGGACAATGTACAAATTGTGAATAAAAAAGGAATGCAATAATTTACAAATCTCATAAACGGATATTTTATTCACAGTAGAATATAGATAACGTATCAAATGTTGAAAGTGACATTTTGAAATGTCATGCCAAATTATTGGCTTATTTTGGATTTCATGAGAGCTACACATTCCGAAAAAGTTGAGACAGGTAGCAATAAGAGGCCGGAAAAGTTAAATGTACATATAAGGAACAGCTGGAGGACCAATTTGCAACTTGTTAGGTCAATTGGCAACATGATTGGGTATAAAAAGAGCCTCTCAGAGTGGCAGTGTCTCTCAGAAGTCAAGATGGGCAGAGGATCAGCAATTCCCCCAACGCTGTGGCGAAAAATAGTGGCGCAATATCAGAAAGGAGTTTCTCAGAGAAAAATTGCAAAGAGTTTGAAGTTATCATCATCTACAGTGTATAATATCATCCAAAGATTCAGAGAATCTGGAACAATCTCTGTGTGTAAGGGTCAAGGCCGGAAAACCATACTGGATGATCTTCGGGCCCTTAGACGGCACTACATCACATACAGGAATGCTATTGTAATGGAAATCACAACATGGGCTCAGGAATACTTCCATGATCCAGAAGCGCAGGTGTTTTCTCTGGGCCAAGGCTCATTTAAAATGGACTGTGGCAAAGTTGAAAACTGTTCTGTGGTCAGAAGAATCAAAATTTTAAGTTCTTTTTGGAACACTTGGACGCCATGTCTTCCGGACTAAAGAGGATAAGGACAACCCAAGTTGTTATCAGTGGTCAGTTTAGAAGCCAGTATCTCTGATCTTATGGGGTTGCATGAGTGCGTGTGGCATGGGGAGCATACACATCTGGAAAGGCACCAGCAATGCTGAAAGGTATATCCAAGTTCTAGAACAACATATGCGCCCATCCAGACATCATCTCTTTCAGGGAAGACCTTGCATTTTCCAACATGACAATGCCAGACCACATACTGCATCAATTACAACATCATGGCTGTGTAGAAGAAGGATCCGGCTACTGAAATGGCCAGCCTGCAGTCCAGATCTTTCACCCGTAGAAAACATTTGTTGCATCATAAAGCGGAAGATGCGACAAAGACCTAAGACAGCTGAGCAACTAGAAACCTGTATTAGACAAGAATAGGACAGCATTCCTATTCCTAAACTTGAGCAACTTGTCTCCTCAGTCCCCAGACGTTTGAAGACTGTTATAAAAAGAGGGAATGCCACACAGATGTAAACACGGCCTTGTCCCAACTATTTTGAGATGTGATGATGCCATGAAATTTAAAATCAACTTATTTTTCCCTTAAAATGAGACATTTTCTCAGTTTAAACATTTGATATGTCGTCTATGTTGTATTCTGAATAAAATATTGAAACTTTAAACTTCCACATCATTGCATTCTGTTTTTATTCACAATTTGTTCAGTGTCTCAACTTTTTTGGAATTGGGTTTGTAATAATTTTAGTATTTCAACACTGTCATTTTGTAGTTTTAACTGCATTCTACTGCTTTTTGAAATACTGAATTTTTTCTATTTAATTAAAAAAAAGCTGTACATTTTACCCAAAATATATATTATTTTAATGCATACTTTTTGTAATATTTACTGTTTTGTTTGGTTGAGTACTTCACAAAACATTACTGTTAATTTAACACAGTTTAATTGTTTTTCACTTTACAAAAATTCGATGTTGTGGTTTTACACAAATTCACAGTTAATTTCACAGACATTTTTTACAGTGTATTTAATGCTAAATTCAACAGATACATTTTATGGCTTGTTAAAAAAAAAAAAAAATTGTTGAAAGTTGTAGCTAGAGGTGTATCTGATTTTTATTCTGTAAATATGTATTGCGATAGATATAGTTGATAAACGAGGTTGAACAACCAAAACTTTTTAAAATAACAACCAAAACAATTGGCTACAGCATTTTTTTTGTTTTTCCTAGAACATCAAGTTCTATTTCAGAGAATATGGTTAAAAAAAAAAAAAAAGAAAAACCTTTTACATGGTTGAAACTATTAACTGAAACATTTTCCCAACATTTATACACTGCATCTATAGAATTTATTACACTAATTTTGTTTAGGTACAACAGATTTCAAATAAGTTCACTTTCAGGAACTTAAGCTTGTTTCCTTGTCCTGAGCTTGTTCAGCGTCTTGTTCCCTCGGGGATATAACTAGGGTTATATACGTAATCTAGAGACGTTTTTCATTTGGGAAAAAAAGCTCAATTTTAAATGGTATTATATACTGTACCATTTAAAGTATTTAAACCAAAATCCCAAAAACAAATAATACCCTTCACTGGTGCATGAGGAACCAAATGTATCTAAAATGTTGGTAAGGAAGGTTTTACTAGTGTACATACCAGAGAGATTATTGACAGTGTGAAATATATTTTAATAATTTTGTGCATAGTTCATTCTGTGCATATTCCTTTATTCTTCCTGATCAAATCTAATGTACAGACCAATGTGTATGGCTTCTGTGCAAGAAGCTTTTAATCTATATGTGTCATGATTTATACTTCCAGTCATGCACAGCCAAAATTAATTATGAAATTAATGGTGTCTAATTAAAAGAGGACCCTAATTCCTACTCTTTTAATAGAGTATTGTTTGTATTGCTTTAAAATACACTTGTGTAGTACTGTTTAAGTAAAACTGCTCAAAATATGTGTAGTATATCTTAATACGTTGATGACTTACTGTGATATGATATTTAAAATGTTTTCTCTGTGAAAAAGATGTGCACAGAAAAAAAAAAAAACTTACATTCTCACAAATTTGTGCATATTTATCACAGAAAGAACCTGTTAAATATCAAATAAATGTAAGAATTGTTTTTAAATTATTTGATGTATGTGATTACATTTTTTAGCCTTTTTGTTATGTTTTATGGAGTACAAATCGACATCAAGAGGTACGAAGGGCTTTTCACATTGAAAGGACAAATTTGCACCAACTAAATGGACCCATTATGGTCCTATTGCACTGAGGTTCAGGTTAGAAAACCTTAGAAAAAAAAAAAAGAAATCATGAAAAGAGAATACAGTACTAATGAATTTTCAGCAGGGAGTTTCAATCTGAGTCGTTTCTCCAAAAGATCCAGTTCAAAGAGTCGATTCATTCTAATTGACACATGATGTAATGAATCCAGTCTCCTAAAGTGAAAGTATTTCTCGCTTGCCTTCCACTTTTTGTCGGGCAGATGGAAAAAGAAAAACATTGACTTTTGACCAAAGGTGAGATGTTATAAGCAGAATGTGAATATGTTGTATATAAAATAAGTAAACTGTAAAACTCTTTGATTTTATACCGGTTGTGCATCAACTTTTACACCTTCTGAATGTTTGTGTAATATTGTTTAATTAATGACAATCAAAACAATCCGTTTAGTGCAGTTTATCTATTGCAAAATATTTAGTAAGTTCATCACATTAAATAGTGTACGCATTTTATAGAAGTAATGCATAACATTCAAAAAAATATATTTTGCTTGGTATCACTAGAGTAAATTTATATCTAATTGTTTTGTTTGTCAACTAAAAAAATGGCTTTTCTATTTAAGTACACTACAGGGTATGCCACTTTTGGTATGTTACAATGAGCTGTATGTGCAAAAGAAAGTGTTAGATTAAGTAAATGCAATACTGTCTACAGCAAAAAGTTAGATTATGTAAAATTAGATGTAGTCAGATCAAAATGTTCACAGCTCAAAAAAGAGTCAGCGCTTGAAACGCAAAGATGGGATCCAAGATGGCGCCGGACCCAAAATGGTGCTACTTTCATTTTGTAGCCCGCCTTACGCAACACATGAACATCGGAGCAAAACACTAAAGGAACTCAGAAATAACCCAAACAACACAATAAATGATGATCTCCGGCAGAAGCTACGCGGCCTCGGCGTGCTTCGAGAACCAGGCCTCCAGACCTCGGCGTCGCCTGCGGCGGATGGACGGAGGAGGGGGAATCGAAAGCGCTGCGCGAGGAAGCGGAAGCGGGGAAAGCGAGCGGGTGCTAGTGCTAGGCTAAAAGCTAACCCTAGCCGGCCCGGTCTACCATCTCTACTGCTGGCAAATGTCTGCTCTCTGGACAATAAATTGGACTACATCAGACTCCAACAAGCACTGTGTGGCTGAGCGACAGAGTTCCGGACGCCGCCATTCAGCTGGACGGGCTAGCCGCGTTTCGTGCCGACAGAAATGCAGCTCTGTGCGGTAAGACTCGCGGCGGCGGTCTGTGTGTTTACATCAACACGGAATGGTGTAAGAACTCTGTACTTGTTTTTACCTACTGCTCATCGCTGTTGGAGTTTATTGATGTGAGATGTAGACCTTTTTATTTACCACGGGAATTCACCACCGCTATTGTGCTCGGAGTGTACATACTACCTAGCGCTAATGCTAAGGAAGCGCTCAGCGCGCTCTACGGGACCATTAGCGAACTTCAAAACACACACCCTGACGGATTGTTTATTGTCGCCGGAGATTTTAATCATGCAAAATCCCCAAATTTCATCAGAATGTGGACTTTGCAACCAGAGGAGAAAACATGCTGGATATTGTTTACACAAACATCCGGGGCGCATACCGGGCGAAGCCCCACCCCCACCTCGGGTACTCAGACCACATCTCTGTTATGCTGATCCCAGCATACAGACCACTCAGCAGGCGTTCAAGACCAGCTCGGAAGCAAGTGAGAACCTGGCCAGCAGGATCCATGTCTGCTCTCCAGGACTGCTTTGAATGCACTGACTGGGATATGTTCAGGGAAGCTGCAACCAACGGCGATTTCATCAACTTGGAGGAGTACACGTCAACAGTGACTAGCTACATCAGCAAGTGCATTGATGATGTGACCATCTCCAAGACCATCACTACACGCTCCAACCAGAAGCCGTGGATGACCGCCAAGGTGCGTGCGCTGCTAAAAACAAGAGACTCCGCCTTCAGGGCAGGGGACAAGAAAGCCTTAAAAACAGCAAGGGCCAAATTGTCCCGTGCCATCAGAGAGGTGAATCACGCCAAGAGAATTCACAGCCACTTCCAGGACAGCGGAGACACCCGGCGCATGTGGACAACATCACCTGCTTGTGACCGTGACGCCTCCCTCCCAGATGCGCCGAACGACTTCTACGCCCGGTTCGAGGTACAGAACAACACGGTGGCGAGGAAGACCACCCCTCCTCCCAGTGACCAGGTGCTCTGTCTAACCACAGCTGAAGTGAGGAAAACTCTATGCAGAGTTAACCCACGGAAGTCTGCTGGACCAGACAACATTCCTGGCAGAGTGCTCAGGGAATGTGCACAACACCTGATTGAGAAGCTGAGTCTACTGGGCCTGAACACCTCCCTCTGCAACTGGATCCTGGACTTCCTGAATGGGAGACATCAGTCAGTCCGGATTGGAAACAGCATCTCCAACACCACCACACTGAGCACTGGAGCCCCTCAGGGCTGTGTGCTTAGTCCACTGCTGTTCAATCTGCTGACTCACGACTGTGTAGCAAGGCACAGTTCGAATCATATCAAGTTCGCCGATGACACGACCGTGGTGGGTCTCATCAGCAAGAACGACGAGTCAGCATACAGAAAGGAGGTGCAACGGTTAACAGCCTGGTGTGGAGCCAACAACCTGTCTCTGAACGTTGACAAAACTAAAGAGATGGTTGTTGACTTCAGGAGAACACAGAGTGACCATTCTCCACTGATCATTCCTTGGTGTTCACTTGGCGGATAACCTCACCTGGTCACTCAACACCAGCTCCATCACCAAAAAAGCCCAGCAGCATCTCTACTTCCTGAAAAGGCTGAGGAAAGCTCATCTCCCTCCCCCCATCCTGACCATGATCTACAGAGGGACCATTGAGAGCATCCTGAGCAGCTGCATCACTGCCTGGTTTGGGAACTGCACCGTCTCGGATCGCAAGACCCTACAGAGGATAGTGAGGACAGCTGAGAAGATCATCGGAGTCTCTCTCCCCTCGATCATGGACATTTACACCTCACGCTGCATTCGCAAAGCCAACAGCATTGTGGACGACCCCACACACCCGTCACACACACTTTTCACTCTCCTACCATCAGGGAAGCGGTTCCGACGCATTCGGGCCACCACATCAAGACTGTGCAACAGTTTCTTCCCTCAAGCCATCAGGCTTCTCAACACACAACTGAACTGAAACACACACACACACACACACACACACACACACACACACACACACACA
>JAAIIK010019306.1:0-12602 GCA_014706435.1 Silurus glanis | reverse complement strand
CCACTGTCCATGATTCAGGCTCTACAACGTTCTACCGAGTATTAAAGCTGGTCTCGGCTTTTACCTTCAGCAAAGCGACACACAAAGGTTTGAGCAGGCTTTTCGGCAGCGTGGTGGGAGTGCAATCTTGGAAACGTCTGGCAAGGAACGGCGAAGCCTGCTGTTTGATGGATGGGTTTTTGTTGTCCATCACAGCCAGGACGTCTTCGCTTACTTTTTCAAGTGTTGTCTGAAAGAAATGTAAGCATTGTAATTAACAAAAAAAAAAAAAACTACAAAAAAAAAAAAAAAAAAAAAAATCTAAAAAAATGTAAACACAAACAAAGTGAATTGATAAAAAAAAAAAAAAAAGAAAAAAAAAAAAGAAAGACTCACTGAAAGAAACACTGCATCTAACACCTCTTGCAGTGCCTGCACCACCTGAGCTTTCTTCTCCTTGAACTTCTCCAGAATGGTTGGCACCAACTACATACAAAACATTACACACAAATAAGAACTATACAACTAAAAAAATGGTCATCAAACATACTTAACAGAGAAGAACTTACATGAAGAGCATAGGGGCTGAATATCTTGGAGGCCGGTGGAGAGTCCTGCTACACATTTAGCAGCCAGTGACACCAACATGACGTTTGTGTCTTTTCCAATGACCTGGAAAAGATTCGACATTTTATTTAAAAAGAAGGAACCAGAGAGTTTTAATACTAGAGATAGTCGGGATCACCTCTACGCACGGCTTGGGCTCTGGACCCACACTCCTTGAGAGAGGATGGACTCTTCACCACTCTGGAGTTGCCCATGGTGAAAGGCGGCGGGCTGGTGTGGGTTTACTTATAGCCCCCCAGCTCAGCCGCCATGTGTTGGAGTTTACCCCGGTGAATGAGAGGGTCGTTTCCCTGCACCTACGGGTCGGGGATAGGTGTGTGCCTACGGGCCAAACGGCAGTGTAGAGTACCCGGCCTTCTTGGGGTCTCTGGGAGGGGCGCTGGACAGTGCTCCGACTGGGGACTCCGTCGTTCTACTGGGAGACTTCAATGCCCACGTGGGCAGCGACAGTGACACCTGGAGGGGCGCGATTGGGAGGAACGGCCCCCCTGATCTGAACCCGAGCGGTGTTCAGTTATTGGACTTCTGTGCTAGTTACAGTTTGTCCATAACGAACACCATGTTCAAGCATAAGGGTGTCCATCAGTACACGTGGCACCAGGACACCCTAGGCCGTAGGTCGATGATCGACTTTGTGGTCATTTCATCTGACCTGCGGCCGTATGTCTTGGACACTCGGGTAAAGAGAGGGGCGGAGCTGTCAACTGATCTCGGCAGACCCAAGCGTACTGTGAGGGTCTGCTGGGAACGTTTGGCCGAGTCTCCTGCCAGAGAGATCTTCAACTCCCACCTCCGGCGGAGCTTCGACCGGATCCCGAGGAAGGCTGGAGATATTGAGTCCGAGTGGACCATGTTCTCCACCTCCATTGTCGAAGCGGCCGCTCGGAGCTGTGGCCGTAAGGTCTCCGGTGCCTGTCGAGGCGGCAATCCCCGAACCCGGTGGTGGAAACCGGAAGTAAGGGATGCCGTCAAGCTGAAGAAGGAGTGCTATCGGGCCTGGTTGGCTTGTGGGACTCCTGAGGCAGCTGACAGGTACCGGCAGGCCAAGCGAACTGCAGCCCGGGTGGTTGTGGAGGCAAAAACTCGGGCCTGGGAGGAGTTCGGTGAGGCCATGGAGAAGGACTATCGGCTGGCCTCGAAGAGATTCTGGCAAACCGTCCGGCGCCTCAGGAGAGGGAAGCAGTGCCCTACCAATGCTGTTTACAGTGGAGGTGGGGAGCTGTTGACCTCAACTGGGGATGTCGTTGGACGGTGGAAGGAATACTTCGAGGATCTCCTCAATCCCGCCGTCACGTCTTCCATTGAGGAAGCAGAGGCTGAGGGCTCAGAGGTGGACTCGTCCATCACCCAAGCTGAAGTCACCGAGGTAGTTAAGAAACTCCTCGGTGGCAAGGCACCGGGGGTGGATGAGATCCGCCCTGAGTACCTCAAGTCTCTGGATGTTGTGGGGCTGTCTTGGCTGACACGCCTCTGCAGCATCGCGTGGCGGTCGGGGACAGTGCCTCTGGGATGGCAGACCGGGGTGGTGGTCCCTCTTTTTAAGAAGGGGGACCGGAGGGTGTGTTCCAACTATAGGGGGATCACACTTCTCAGCCTACCTGGGAAAGTCTATGCCAGGGTACTGGAGAGGAGAATACGGCCGATAGTAGAACCTCGGATTCAGGAGGAACAGTGTGGTTTTCGTCCAGGCCGTGGAACACTGGACCAGCTCTATACCCTCTACAGGGTGCTGGAGGGTTCATGGGAGTTTGCCCAACCAGTCCACATGTGTTTTGTGGATTTGGAAAAGGCATTCGACTGTGTCCCTCGCGGCGGCCTGTGGAGGGTGCTCCGGGAGTATGGGGTCCGGGGTCCTTTACTAAGGGCTGTCCGGTCCCTGTACGACCGAAGCAGGAGCTTGGTTCGCATTGCCGGCAGTAAGTCAGACTTGTTCCCGGTGCATGTTGGACTCCGGCAGGGTTGCCCTTTGTCACCGGTTCTGTTCATAATTTTTATGGACAGAATTTCTAGGTGCAGCCAGGGGCCGGAGGGTGTCCGGTTTGGTGACAACACGATTTCGTCTCTGCTCTTTGCAGATGATGTTGTCGTGTTGGCTTCATCAGACCAGGACCTTCAGCACGCACTGGGATGGTTTGCAGCCGAGTGTGAAGCGGCTGGGATGAGAATCAGCACCTCCAAATCCGAGGCCATGGTCCTCAGTCGGAAAAGGGTGGCTTGCCCACTTCAGGTTGGTGGAGAGTTCCTGCCGCAAGTGGAGGAGTTTAAGTATCTTGGGGTTTTGTTCACGAGTGAGGGAAGGGTGGAACGGGAGATTGACAGACGGATCGGTGCAGCTTCTGCAGTAATGCAGTCGATGTCCCGGTCTGTCGTGGTGAAGAAAGAGCTGAGCCGCAAGGCGAAACTCTCGATTTACCGGTCAATCTACGTTCCTACTCTCACCTATGGTCATGAGCTCTGGGTCATGACCGAAAGGACAAGATCCCGGATACAGGCGGCCGAAATGAGCTTTCTCCGCAGGGTGGCTGGGCGATCCCTTAGAGATAGGGTGAGAAGCTCGGTCACTCGGGAGGAGCTCAGAGTAGAGCCGCTGCTCCTCCACATCGAGAGGGGTCAGCTGAGGTGGCTCGGGCATCTGTTCCGGATGCCTCCTGGACGCCTTCCCGGGAAGGTGTTCCGGGCGCGTCCCACTGGGAGGAGACCCCGGGGAAGACCTAGGACACGCTGGAGAGACTATGTCTCCCGGCTGGCCTGGGAACGCCTCGGTGTCCCCCCGGAAGAGCTGGAAGAAGTGTCTAGGGAGAGGGAAGTCTGGCCTCGGATAAGCGGGAGAAGATGAGATGAGATGAGATTTTGAGAAGTGGCACAGGAGAAAATCTGTCGCATTCAAATCTCTGAACAGAAAATGCAGCTCACCCACAAAGTTATCATTGAGTGTGTGTGTGTGTGTGTGTGTGTGTGTGTGTGTGTGTGTGTGTGTGTACTTTCACAGAACTCCTCGTTTGCAATGGTTTCAGTGGAAAGAAATTTCCAAAAAGACTTTTTAACCTTGTTGAGAGCTTTGACGACATCTCCAGACTCTCCACTCTCTAGTTTGGGGTTTTTTGCTAAAGCTTCAAGAGCTTCCAAAGCCTCCTTTCTCTCCTGCCATTTCTTCGCCTCCTGCATGAAACACACAAATGCCTGCTTACATCTTAAAAGCTATGAAAACAAACAGCACAAAAATGTAAAATCAATTTCTTGCGTTTAAAAGTGAGCATATGCTGATGATTTGGACCAACGTATCTCCTTACGATCTTGTCGTAGAAGTCTTTAGGTAGTTTGGAGAGGATCTCCACCGCTTCCAGTAGCTCATAAGCATCGACTGCTGGAGCAGCTTCCTCCACATCACCTGTGAGACAGAGGAAAGAAAGAAAAAAAAAAAAAAAAAAGGCATCCACATGTTCATAAACCAAGTCAGCACTACAGCCTTTATACAGACTACTACTGTACCGTCTCCTTCCGCTTCTCCGTCTCCTCCATCCTGCTGCTGTTGCTCGAACTTGGCCTGAGGGTCCTGCTGCGAGCACAGGAAGCGGCTCTGACGAGGAGCTGATGCCTTCGCCCACTCGTCCTCTAGCTCTTTCAGCTGTCAGAAAATAGTAAATGTAGATTTTGATTAAAAAAAAATTTTAATTAATAAATAAATAATAAGAAATTCAGTAAAGAGTCTCTGCCTCACCAGAACAGAGTTAATATTCTGAAGTGGAGGACGTAGCGCGTCTCGGATCCATAGAAATCAAATAAATATATATTTAAACATCTTTAGTTATGCTTTAATGCAACATCCCAGATCCCAAAACAGACGTGCTGCTTTTCCATATTTAGTACTATTTGGCATCTTCTCTTGCTTTCGTCACTCACCTCAGCGCCCGTCTCAGCACTTCCACGCAGGCGAGTGCGATTTTCGGGTTCTTATTGTCGAGGCCTTTGAGAATTTCCTCCTGAACCACACAAATACGTTGTTAACAACTGGCCTTAAACAAGCCCTAAATTCTGGGGTTTTTTTTTCCCTAAGTGAGGTATCGCTAAACTTGCACTTCCATACAATACAAGAGAGATTTGCACCAAAACCGAAAAGCTGATTGGCTGTTTCATGATGATCTCATTTGTAGTTGTAATACATCAAATTATATTTGGACCAGCAAAACAACAAACTACACCGCCATGGAAATGAACAAACATTCTGAAGTGCTGCGAGAGCATTTCAATGATCATTAGAGGTTCCAACAGACATTTAAATCGTTGGAAAAATTAAGACCCCGTTTTAAGACATAGAACAGCGAATTTAAGACTTAAGGTCTAAACATTTTGATGTAAAAACCCTGATTATGCAACTCCTGTGCCGTTCACTAGCGCTACTCTGTGGTCAAGACAGGAATTAACTCCATATTTGTCATTCTTAGAAAACAAAATCAGACAAATACCTTCGAGACTGTATAAACTTTTTTTTTTATTTTTTAAAGCGGACTCGACGCTAAATTGATCTGCTTCAAAATATTCAATTCGGTTTTATTTGTATGGCTCTTTTGACAATAGTCATTGTTCCACAGCACCAGTATCTGATGTAGAGGTCCATGTCCCCATCACCAGCAATATCTGCTGTGAATGTCTGTGCCCTTCACCATTTTCAACTCAAATTCTATTTTGTCTAGCTTTGGCAGATGCTCTTACGCTTCTCAATTGTTTACTCGTCCAGAGGCGGGTCAAAACGAAGGTCAAAACCTTCACTTCTGTCTAGCAACACGAAAATTAGGATCACTCTTATGCAGGGGGTTTCCATTACCGAGACGCCACATGGGCATTTTCCACGTAAACCAGAGCCGCTTCAAGTCCTTTGAGTTGTGCCACTGCATTCGAGTCAGTCACAAACTTCTTGATCAGTCCTTGGTATTTGCCCCATTCTGGACTCGTCATCTGTAATCCTCTGAAAGTGCTGCAGAGCCTCTGTGTAGCCACTTAGCCTTGCTTTCCAAACCTGGGGATCGAAAAGCACAATATACCTGTAAGCAAATGACATCAAATCAATTCTTTTGTATGCAAGAGTTCAGGCTCAAGCATTACTCCACCTTATGTTCGCATTTCTTGTCTGTGGGAAGCTTCATCCACTCGCTGTCGTCTCCAATGATGCTCTGCGCTTCTGTTACAAGCAAATGTAGAAGGATTTTATAAGCATAGTGCTTTCAAAACTGAACAGCGTTGACTTTCTGTTGCCCAGGTCGTGTACAGGAGGGGTGTCAAACTCAAATAATAGAGGGGGCCAAGATTAAGTGCCGGATCTAAATGGAGGGCCAAACAATCAAGATTTAATGAACAACAGGGCAGACAGGATATAGAATGAAGCACAAAAACAAAATGGTTCATTTGAAAAGCAGTACATTCTGCACTTTTGCCTGAGCGAGATTCTCATCATAGTTTCTTGGCGGTCAGTTCATTAACATTTGGGGTTCAGACCTGCGCTCAGGGAAACTCAAGGAAGAGTGAGGATGGGAATCAGTGAGATGATCCTGCAAATGCTTTAGTTTATCTTCATAACTGAGAAACGTTGCTCAAACATACAGACTTCCAAACATGCAGAGATGGGGCATAGTTTCGGAGATGTGAAGCACCCATAGAGTCAAAGTCTGGCAGTTATAAAAGAAACATGATACAGGCTGGAGATAATGAATCCACAGGTCAGATATAACGGACCCACGGGCCAAATGTAGCCCAATAGGACTGAGTTTGACATGTCTGGTTAGAGAAATCAGGATATAAGCATGTGTGTGTTCACCCAGGAGACTACAGCTCAAGGCCTTCAGATGAAGGGAATGATTTGAGTATTTGGTTAAAGAAATATTAATAATCAAGATCTTGTGCTTCAGGTTTTGGCTTTTAACAGTAGGATCATGTCCTGGTAGACTTCATCACCACCTGCTGAAACTGGGCCAGGCCTAGTTTAAACAAAAGGTCAATACACAAGTTACACTGCTGCTACAGGTTATAAAAGATAAACAAATAAATATAATTTCATTTAATCCAGGTCAAAGTTAGATGCCTGTGTCCCATTCACCAGCAATATCTAATGTAGATGTCCATGTCCTCTTCAACCAGCAATATCTAATGTAGATGTCCATGTCCTCTTCACCAGCACTGTTCATTGTAAATGTATATATAATCCCCTTTACCATTTTCTCTATTGATCTCAAATTATTTTTTGTCTAACTTTGGCAGATGATCTTCTGCAGCTAAATTCTTCATTTGTACAGATGTGGGTTGAAATAACTTTCAAGTTATCACACCTTGCAGACCGCGAAAGTCAATAAAATGAAAATAAAATCAACATTAAAAAGTTATTCTTTCTTTGCGGCAAGGTACCAGATGATCCACAGCCCAGGTCTACACCGGTATAGAAGGGGTTTGTTTGGAATGTAATCAGCTATAATCAGTGTATTAGTGAGTAAATACTCACGAGCATTCACTTGTGAAATTTGTTTTCATTGTGTGCATTGGCATGAATTTGAAAGGACGCTCTCTTCCTAAAACTTGTATTTTTCTTTGTGTCTCTCTTTTCCCCCCAAGTTAAATGATCCATTTTGTCCAATAGAAGGTTGGAAAAATGGATCATTGAGCTTGGGGGAAAAAAGAGACACTTAAAGAAAAATATCTATCACAGATTTATTCATTCACTGCTTGGCCATTTCTACAGTTCTGCTTCTTCTCTGTGAGATGACTGAGAAATTTATGAGTTAAATTAATATAAATGAACATTTAGGTCAGCTGAGTGTTTACTTTATACTTATATATACACACACACACACACACACACACACACACACACACACACACATATACAAATTAATATTGAGGGACTAAATAATCACCTGTGTGCATGGGCGTAAATCCCGGGGGGGACGGAGAGGACATGTCCCCCCCCATTCGAGGATTGTCCCCCCCAAAAAAATTATAAAAAAATATCGCACTCTCTATTGTGGAAAATATATGTATGTATACCTAAATTATTGTGTAATTAGAAAAAGAACCAAATGCAAAAAATGCATTTAGAAAGAGTTGAGTTCCCCCTCCCCTTCCTCACAGTGGTTTGACCCACTGCCTGCTTTCCCAGTTCATCTCACCTACTCTGCACACACGAGTCAGGTGTGTGGCTGCGGCTTAATTAATTTTCAACTCCATTAACTAGGGTATTTTATTCACTTTAAATAAAGCGATTCTCTTTAATGTAGTTACTCATTCATAAATTAGTTGCGGCAAAAATGCTGATTACCGATTTAATTTTCCATGAATCTGCTCTATTAGCGATTAAAATATGACTTATCTAGTTAACGGTAGCTTGTTTACAATAGCTTGTAGCATAGTGCACTGCAACTAACACGCCAAAGCCGTTTCCCATGCAGTGTTTTATTTGGGACGACTTGGCATAATGTTAACTTAACATTAACAGCCACAATTTTACTAAATGATCACTGCTACGTCCGAACTGACCCCACTGTATTTTTTTTTTTTTGTATAATCAATTTCTATTCTGTTCTTAAGTGTCTTAATTAATTTTAAATAAAAATGTCAACCTTTTTTTAATTCCTTGTTTTGCTTTGTCATTGAACCTGAGAAAAACTTTGAAAATAACCATAATGATGCAGTCTCCATGCTACAATAATAATGATAAAAGCAAAGTTTTTCACTGTGGGGACACTGTGTCTTTATAAGTACAATTTGACTGTATTATTTGTGTCCCCTTCAAAAATTGCTCATGAGAAATTTTATATTTATTGTCCCCCCCTACTGTTAAATGAAATTTACACCCATGCCTGTGTGTTTCTCAACTTCAAACAATTAAAGGTCAAACACACAACTTTAGCCAATCTCATGTTAATCTTGAGAACCCACAGAATAGTATTGCATCCTTTATATCTCAGAAGAGTCTTTAGTTTTAGCAGATTTATAAACGAAAGATACAGCTTTACACTTCTCTCCGAAAACAGCCGAGTTCCTGATGGCATGCTGTGGGTGGAGCTAAAGAGCCGCAAGCACGTGCAGCTTTTAAGAACCGATCGTGTGCAAGCTACAAAATTAGAACAATAACTTTATAGTCTTAAATTAATTATGGCCAAACTTATCTGATCCAGAATCCCGAGTACAGCAACGACAACAACGACTACCGCAGGATGTGTCTATATGGTAAGTACTAAGCAAGGTTCTTCTTCCCTCATATCCAAAAACACACTCCTTTAGAGACATTCTTCTCGTGCCCATACAAGGAATTCCTCCCTTTATGACATCATGAAGAGACATACTAAAAAAATCATTTCTGAAACCCGGAAAGAGTTTATTTGGCACAGAAATAGTCCGTCATACGTCCAAATCTTAAAATTTTTTTCCCCACCTAATTTTTCGGAAAATATAGGAAAAGAACCTACATTTAAAAAATAAGTTGTTTTGTTCTTCTTGTTGTTCTTGTCAACTGAGCTCTCGTGAGGACACCATGAACACGTGATTGGTATTTAGTTCCACATTACCATGACTGCATTATTTTTCCAGGAGCAGAGGCAGTAGAGCCAGCCAACACATTCACTTTCTTTATGCAGGCTGTGTACATTTTCTGTAGCTATTGCATTTTCTCTGCTCAGTGGGGAACATGAATTAAATATAGTGGAGCGCATGGCGGAATTTTGGACGTCATGAAAGGTCAATGTCTTGCCAATATTTATATTGTTCTCATGGCAGAGGACTGAGGAGCTTGAACAGAGAAATGTGAATTCAGATCACGTTTCTTTGTGTAACTAATTTGGATAAGGCTATGACATCTAATACAGATAACGTTTTTTGTTTTTTTCCAGGCATTGGAATTTGATTTGAGTCTTGTGAAAGAAACATGTAGTATAGAGGAATACAGACTTCTTTGTGTTATTTTGCACACACATTCACCCAACGTTTCTTGCATTTGCACTTTGTCATTTGTCTTGTGACTTTTTTCCCTCCGATGTCCTTATAAGAGATTGTATGGTATAAATGTATATGGTCTAACAGTTTCCTGTGCACATTACTAGAGGTCAAGCAATATTGGATTTTAATGTTACCAATAGCTAGGTTGGATTGCACTTGCCGATAATCGATTAATTGACCGATTACGTTTTTTTTTAATTATTATTATTATTATTGAGGTCAACGGATTCATCTTTTGCCGATTAATCGGCATCGGTAGTCAATTGCTGGAACTATCGACTATCTGCGAAAATCCATACTGAGTTTTTCCGGCTAGTGTCCTTATTCAATTCAATTCATTTTTATTTGTATAGCGCTTTTAACAATGAACATTGTCTCAAAGCAGCTTTTACACAGATAATGTGGTGATTAAAAGTGAATATGTTCTTTATAAGTAAGTTTGTCCCTGATGAGCAAGCCAGTGGCAACTGTGGCAAGGAAAAACTCCCCGAGATGGCATAAGAAAGAAACCTTGAGAGAAACCAGACTCAAGAGGGAACCATCCTCATCTGGGTTGCACCGAATGTCTATTTATAGCAGATATACGATGTTGCGGGGTACAGTGTTGATGATCAGAACAAAAAGTAGTCCTGAGTCAATGTAGCAGACTGTTGTCATTAACTACAGTCCAATCCATCCTCAAAGCGCCCGTTCTTACTCAGGAATTTCATGGAACCACCCAAGGTGTTGATGAAAAACCGTCCCAAGCTGCACAGAGTGGCCTCCAGTCGAAGAGAATACAATCCAGAGGCAGGCCTGGACGAAGTGGGAAGATCCACGGAGGGGAGAGGGGCAGGAACAGTGGTCACTGGAACCTCAGGAGCATGTTTAACTCAACCGAGAGAGAGAGAGAGAGAGAGAGAGAAAAAAAGAAAGAGAGAAGAGGGTGACAGGAGGAGAAGGATATGGATTATTATGTGTCTTTATTGTTGTATGAAAGTTAGTGTCACTGTGCAGTTTGGACTCCGCCAAGACTCACTATGGCAGCATAGCTAAAAGGGAGAACCAGAAGGTAACACCGACATGAGGGATCTCTGGGATAAGAGACGACCCATCACACCACCGTCAACAAACCTGAGTGAACGTGTGAAAGTGAGGGGACGACAGCATACAAATATCCCAGTTCACCAAACACTCGATATCCATATTCCCTCCAGATCTGTGCCTTTACCTAAGAAAAAAATCCACTGATAAAAGGCTTGAATAAATAAATACGTTTTCAACCTTGACTTGAACACTGAGACTGTGTCTGAGTCCCGAACACTGATTGGAAGGCTGTTTCATAACTGTGGAATTTTATAAGAGAAATATCTGCCCCCTGCTGTAGTCTTCATTATTTGAGGTACCAACAAATAGCCTACACCTTTTGATCTAAGTAGGCATGGAGGATCATACTGGTACAGAAGTTCACTCAGATACTGCGGTGCGAGACCATTAAGTGCTTTATACCTCAGTAGTAGTATTATATAATCAATGTGAGATTTTTTTTGGAGCAGTGTAGACTGATTAAAACAGGGGTGATGTGGTCATGTTTTCTAGATCTAGTAAGGACACTTGCTGCTGCAATCTGTACTAACTGAAGCTTATTTATGCACTTACTCCAACACCCAGACAGTAAAGCATTACAGTAATCTAATCTAGACGTAACAAAAGCATGAACTAGTTTTTCTGCATCCTGTAATGACATCATATTTCTAATTTTAGCAATATTTCTAAGGTGAAAGAATTCGATCCTGGTAATATTATTCACTTGAGCCTCAAAGGAAAGACTAGGGTCAATAATAACACCAAGGTCTTTGACTGCTGTACACGCTGAAACAGAAACACTATCCAGAGATGCTACGGAATCGGAAAGCTTGCTTCTAGCTGCATGTGGTCCTATTAAAAGTACTTCCGTCTTATCTGAGTTAAGCAGAAGAAAGTTATCAAGCATCCACTGTCTAATGTCCTTTACACACTCCTCAACATTGTTAAGCTGATTTCTCTCATCTGGCTTTGCTTAAATATAGCTGCGTATCATCAGCATAGCAATGTAAGCGAATACCATGTTTATGTATAATTTCACCCAGAGGCAGCATATATAAAGAGAAAAGCAGTGGGCCTAAGACAGATCCTTGCGGAACACCAAACTTTATCTCAGAGAGTGTGGAGAACTCACCATTTACATCAACCTTATGAGTCATTAAGAGAGCAGCCTCTAGAGCAGGGGAGTCAAACTTATGCCCGGTGTAATTATATTTGGCCCGCGAGATCATATCAAATGTGTATTAGTGCTGGACCGCCAGTATATAGCGCATACACCGCTAATACTACAAATCCCAGAATGCCCCGCTAATACTACAAATCCTAGAATGCTTTGTTAGTGCGTTGGCACGTCAGTTGAGACCGCTGAAAAACTCCACGCTGAAAAACTCCGCGTACTCAGCGCTGAATTTACCCGGCGATTTACCGACTTTGAAGCCCAGAAATGCAGATTTGAACTGCTCAGTAATCAGTTTGTGGTTGACTTGGAAAGCGCACCAACCAACCTCTAAATGGAGCTGATTGAACTCCAGTGTAGAGACACGCTCAAGTCAAAGTCTGACTCTGTGTGTGCTGCACAGTTTCCATGTTTCCTCCCCGACACACTGCTCCAACTCCGTGCCCAAGCTGCTCAAATCCTCTCTGTGTTCACCAGCACATATCTGTGTGTGTAACTGTTCTCTTTAATGAAGATGAACAAAACACTACTCAGGAGTCTCACTGATGGAATATCTTCACTCAGTAAAAATCAGAGGTTTCCTGAAGCGCTCCATTCTTCTAAACTAGACAGTATATAATCATTTGTTTAAAACAACCACGGTATAGACTTGCTCGTTTTACTGAGACAATGAGGTGGCTCTTAAAAGAGCCTTTGTGTATATTGGACAGAGTTATTGTTTAAGCGCGTTCTCTGCGAATACGGCGGGCCAGCTGAATGTCCTTGGGCATGATGGTCACTC
>JAAIIK010019304.1:0-23927 GCA_014706435.1 Silurus glanis | reverse complement strand
GAATAACCTGCAGGATTCAGGAGTGAAGCTGCTCTCTGCTGGACTGGAGAATCCACACTGTACACTGGAGATACTGAGGTCAGATCATCACTTACACACTGTAGATCCTGCATTTCTGTCATATGACTGTTTTAGATGAATAAAATGTTGTGTGTCCTGAAGCACAATTTAAATAAAGCAGCAACAACTGCTATAGTTTTCCAAATGCATAAATTCAGTTGGCTGATCTATAATTGTTGATCTCTCTACAGGCTGGATTGGTGTAGTATTAGAGGTGAAGGTTGTGCTGCTCTGGTTTCAGCTCTGAGGTCAAACACCTCATCACACCTGAGAGAACTGAATCTGAACTACAATGAACCAGGAGGATCAGGAATGAAGCTGCTCTCTGATCTACTGAAGGATCCACACTGTAAACTGGAGACACTACAGTGAGTTACTGAGTTACTGTTCATTTGTATGCAGGTTCTACATTTCTGTTCATGTTCTAGTGGAATGTGTGTATTTGGGGCTCTGCAGTATAAATCCTGTACATTGGAGCTGTTAAACACTCAAACAGCTTTAAGATTCTACACTCAGAAGATCAACACTGATTTTGTGTAGAGTGTAAATACTGATTATGATGAATGTAATAAAAAGCTGATCATTTTACTCTCCTTTATTACAGGATCTGATCTGAGACTCACACACAGAGGATTATGAGGAGAAACTCTTACAAAAAACACAAACATGATCAACATGTAATGTATTTTATGATGATAATTGTTTTATATTAAATGTAAATGTGTTTTGTATAAAGTATTTTCACTCCATACAGTAGAACTGGATCAGAGTACAGACTGAGGAAAGTCTTTATACTGATACAAAAGTCTAGTTTGGTTAATTATGTGAATATTTGTGATAAATCTTTTACTTTTTACGTTTATTATTAAATATATTTTATCATTGTATCAGATTTGTGTTCATACACAAAAAGGTTCATATAATTCAAGTAAAACTGTGTGTACCAGTGTAACAGTGCTGTTGTATGTAAATGCATTTCAATTACAAAGCATATGATTAGCAAGTAAAATCCACTCGTCACCCCATACACAGCTCGCTACATCATAAACAGTTAAAGGGAACTATATGGCAGTGAGTGAGTGTGTGTGTGTGTGTGTGTGTGTGTGTGTGTGTGTGTGTGTGTGTGTGTGTGTACCCGAGTCAGTACGAGTACAAACTGCTGGAAAGGTTCAAACTGGCTCTGATGGAATGAAGTCAGAACACAAAGTGCATCACAGCTTGCAGTGTATGGAGCTGATTAGCTGCAGAGCAGTCAGAGGGTCCATGCATACCCTGTACACCACCCAAAGCTCCTGTACTGGACAAATGGTCAGAAACCTACAGGGGTTACCTACAAAAGTTCAGGGGTTTGGTAGCATTTAGTCATCATCTCAGTTAAGCTTCATAACATACATTACAATCAGATGAATAGTTATATAACAGTTGAAACATTAACTTTTTAAATGTCCCCTACTGTTGATCTGATCTGTGTGATGTTCATTAAATAAACACTCTGAACAGAAACATGGATGAACTGGTGTGTAGCTTCTTTATTTTTTTATCAGTCAGATTCAACATGAGCTTAAGCTTCTCTACACCTTTTAGTTCTGCTTTTATTCTTATGTATCTGCTACTTGTATGTTTGGTTCTACTGCCATCTAGAGAACAATAACAGGAACAACAACTAATCACTACATCTTTCCTCAGGAATAAAATAGAAACTGTATTGCATGAATAACAGAGTCTATAGAACACCAAATTATCCATTTGTCACTAAACTAAAACAGTGGATCTGTTTAATATATTTCAAATGTAATGAGGCATAAAGTCATTTACAAAGTAAGTCGATCAGGTTTCTTTATGATACGTGATGATCTTAGTGCTGGAGAGTCATTTGTTTCTAAAGAATGAACAATGTCCAGGAGAAAGGAAGAAGATGAAGACTGCATGCTTGGTGGTACTTCTTCTTCAGGCAGGACCAGAATTTCTTTATTCTTGTCAGCCAGGTTTTGTTTTGATTTCTCCTAAGAATTTGCCCATTCTCTGTTCTGATGACGTATGATCTTGGATTTACTTCTTCTGAAACGACTGCTTTCTTGTCCCAGCAGTTTGCATCTTCCACTCTCATAATGTCATTCTTTTATAACACTTTCAGCATTTTGGTTTGTTTGTAATAGTTTGTTTTTTGTCTTTTTTGGAGATCTTTCTGTTTCTACCTCACAGTTCACCACTCATCATGTTTCATTAAGTGTTTATCCTAAAGTTAAGTTTAGTTTTTATCTTATGATTCATTAAGAGTTCTGCTGGAGATGCTGTGATTCATGTTCAGTAGCTGTTACTTGATAACTCAGATTCAAGATTTTATTTGTCACAAACATGTTATATGCAGAAAACAACTAGCAGTGAAATTAAAATCTGATCAGCTGCTCAGGAAATGTGCAAAAGTGAGGTGTATAAGTATAAAATATTAAGAATAAAACGAGAAAAAAAGCATGAGCAAAGCTGAGCCGTAAGTCGGAGCACATTGAGCGCGAGCAGAGCCGAGTCGGAAGTCGGAGCGCGTTCATCACGAGCAGAGTAGAGCCGAGCCGGGAACCGGAGCACATTTAGCGTGAGCAGAGCAGATCCGTAAAGCTGAGACTGACAGTACCCCTCCCTCCAGGGCAGCTCCGGACGCCCCAACAGGTTGCTCCGGGTGGTCCCGATGAAATCCTGCAATCAGGTCAGGGTCCAGGATAAAGCGGGAGGGGACCCATGAGCGTTCCTCAGGACCATAGCCCTCCCAATTCACAAGGTACTGGAGGCCCCTACCGCGGCAACGGGAGCGGAGTAGGTGACGTACGGTGTAGGCAGGACCCCATCAATGACCAGGGCGGGCGGAGGCGGTCTGGCAGATACCATCTAGGTAGACAAACACGAACGCGTTGAGCATGTCACGGAGGACCTCGTTGACTAGTGCCTGAAAGACAGACGGTGCGTTGGTTAGGCCGAACGGCATGACGAGGTACTCGTAATGACCGGCTGGGGTATTGAAGGCGGTCTTCCATTCATCCCCCTCCCTGATACACACCAGGTGGTATGCGTTGCGTAGATCCAGCTTAGTGAAGATTGTGGCACCATGCAGGAGCTCAAACGCCGAGGCCATAAGCGGCTAGGGGTAACGGTTCCGGACAGTGATTGCATTAAGACCCCGGTAGTCGATACATGGGCATAGGGATTTATCCTTCTTTTCTACAAAGAAAATCTGGGGAGGAGGATGGTCGGATGATACCTGCTGCCAGGGACTCCAGGATAAACTGGTCCATGGCAGCTCTCTCTGGGGCAGATAACTGATACAGGCGGCCCCTTGGGGGACTGGTTCCGGGAAGCAGTTCAATGGCACAGTCAAAGTGTCAGTGGGGAGGCAGGGAGGTAGCCAAGGCCTTACTGAAGACGCGCAAGAGGTCATGATAGATTTCAGGAACCAATGCTAAATCTGAGTGCTCGGGAGTGACAACCGGCAGAGGTTTGGGTGGGGAGCGGGCGAGGCAGTGGCCGAAGCAATGCACACCCCAATCCAGAATATGCCCTGTCATCCAATCAACTCGTGGGTTGTGTTTCCGAAGCCAAGGGAACCCAAGCATGATGGGGGCTTGGGGAGAGGAGATGACCAGGAAGGAAAGCCACTCCTGATGTCGTTCCCCCACTGACATGAGTAGAGGCTTAGTGCGGTGCGTAGCCCGGCCTAAAAAGCTGCCGTCCAGGGCTCTGATCAGCAGAGCTTCAGGTATGGGTTCCATGGGGACTAGTAGTTGCTGGGCAAGCTTGAGGTCGATGAATTCGGCATCAGCCCCAGAGTCAACGAGGGCAGCCAATTCTGTGCCTCCAGGGCCAACCTAAAGATGGACCAAGATAGTGGGTTTTTTACCTCAGCAGTAGAGGCATAGACCCAGCGACCAACGTTTCTTCTTCTCGGCGCGGGGTCAGGTGGTGGCGTCCTATTTCCATGGCCTGCGGTGGAGAGAAAGAACGGGTGCCAGAACCCGAAGCGCGAGGTGGGGAACTGCTTGTAGTTGAAGGACTGTAAGGATCTAGGGCCTGAGCGGGGTAACCACGCTCCCGGCGGCGTTCCCTTATGCGCCGATTGATCCTTGACGACAGAGGAGGGGCCCTGGAGGAAAGTATCGCAAAGTGCTATGCGACCACATCCGCTGTCAATGGCCTGCGTCCGGAAGTCAGTCGCAAACTCTGCAACAGAGCGATGCGCCTGTGTGGCCGAGATCATGTGGCGTAGATGAGCCGAAAACCTTCCAGAGTTCGGCAGGAAAGGCGTCGAATGATCTGCAGTTAGCCGATTGACTTTTCCACTCCGTGGTGGCCCACCTTAGGGCTCGGCCTGACAGGAGAGAAATGACGTAGGCCACCATGGAGCGCTCCGTACCGAATTGAAAGGGCTGCATACTGAAAATCAGATCACACTGCATGATAAACGAGCGGCAGGAGTCTGGGTCACCCGAAAATCGGGCTGGCGGCGCAAGCTGAGGTTCACGCATAGCCGAGGGGCCGGTAGGTGGCGCAGGGGCCTGCCAGACCGGGGCAGCAGGCGATGACGGCGGCGGAGCACCTGTGGGAAGTCTGTCACCGAAAACGTGTGCGCAAAAATCCCATGATTTCCTGCACACCTGTAGAGAGATTTTGAATCCGTTGCTCCTGCGCCATTTGTCGTTAAGACAAGGCAGTTACAGCGGTGCTAGAGGCAGGTACATCCACAGATCCATGTTGGCCAGATTGTTCTTTCAGTTAGTTTAGGTTTAGGTTTAGGTTTTAGGATCCAAGGCGGATGCAAAGAAGAGCAGGGCCAGAAAAGCGACTGTGCAGAGCCGATTCGGAGAGCCAATTCGGAGAGCCGATTCAGAAAACCGATTCAGAGAGCCGAATCGGAGAGCCAATTCGAGGAGCTGATTCAGAGAACCGATTCGGAGAGCCGATTCGGAAAGCCGATTCGGGGAGCCGAAGTGCACGGAGGGCGAGGATGCCGAGCCGGAAGTCGGAGCGCGTTGAGCGCGAGCAGGGCAGGGCCAAACCGGGAACTGGAGCGCGTTGAGCACGAGCAGAGCCGAGCTGGAAATCGGAGCGCGTTCAGCGCGAGCAGAGCAGAGCTGAGCCGGAACCGGAGCGCGTTCAGCGCGAGCAGAGCAGATCCGTAAAGCTGAGGGAGAGTCGAGAAGACAAGCGCGGTCGGGAAGCCGGAGGACAGAATGGTCATACAGAAACAGGTCAGTAACAGAAAGCAAATCTAAGCAGAGAATACACTGGAGAGTAATCAGGGCTAGCATAAAATCCATCTGGCAGTGACTGGAGGATTCTGGCGTCCTTATAAGTGTTAGAAAATTAGATGCCATTTCCGTGCAGCTGGTTGGAAGGGGGCGTTTCCGCGGCAATGCCGGAAGTGCTCAATCAGGCTGACACTGATAGCTTATGGGAAGAAGCTCCTCCTAAAGCTCTCAGATTTGGCCATCAGACAGCAGAAGCACTTGCCGAATGGTAGCAGACTAAACAGACAGGTACTGGGGTGATTAGGGTCCTTGGTGATTTGAAAAGCCCTGCTTCTGCATCGGCTGTTGTAGATGTGCTGCAGAGAGGGTATAGCAGTCTGTGGGCAGATCTTATGCGATGTGCTCTGCTAAGCACACTACCCTTTGAAGGGATTTACACTTCTGCTTGGAGCAATAGCCGTACCAGACTGAGCTGCACTGAGTCAAAATGCATTCTATAGCCCCAGTATAGAACGTTCCTACTCTGCAATAAGAAGAGCAGGAAGTCCTCCTGAACCCACTGATCTTGGTAGAACATGTTCTCTTTCATCATCTCGAGTTCAAAATCCACCTACGGAAAGGGCATCCGTACCTGACCTCTGCAAAAGCATCCAATTGCACCAAGTCTGGCTTGACAGACAGGAGCGCGTGGTCAATGGCAGGTAAGGCAACGCCCCTTACCCGAGTGCATAAGGCACCTGCACGCGCTACCTCTCCTCAGTTAACATTCGCTTCTCGCGACTTCTGCTATCCTACCTCACAGCTCCCTGGTTCTTGGACTGCACTTTTTGTCTTCAGGAGGACATATCGTCTGATCAGCCTCCGCCAGACGTGCCCGACCTCAGCCAGGTTAGCTTCGCGAGCCGCCCACGCTTACATTCCTTTTTTTCTATAGACTGCCTGCCTGCTTCTTTTACCTTTTTTTCATGGTGCTTTCTAAAGCGGCACCGGCTACACCGGTGGACAACCTATCGCGAGCCTGCCCGGCCGCGTGCGGCGCACTCATCGCCACGAGGAATTCCCATCCCTTCTGTGTTGTCTGCATGGGTCTCAAGCATGTGCAAGAAGCTATTGACCTCCCGGATAACTGTAGCCATTGCCTGGCGCTCCCGAAAAAGCTCCTGCATCGCAGACTCAAAACGCCCGCTTCGCAGTGTGTTGATTTTGAGCTCTCCGACTCGGAGGGAGAAAAAGGCGACGCCACTGCGCACCCGGGGGCCTCCCGCGGTGCGACTTCCTCTGACTGGGCCGACCTGTGTCCTTCCCCGTTCGAGGATTTGCTACCGGTCGACAACCGTTTCCCCGAAGGACCGACAGGTTCCGGGGATGAGATCGAGGCGGACCTTCTCGACAGCTCGGATGATGAGGAAGCCATCCCGTCTTCCGCGGTCCCTCAGCCTCCCTCCGCCCCACCTCAATCAGTTTTGCTGGAGCTTTGTGAACGCGCTGCCGTGCGGCTCAGCATTAAATGGCCGGCTCTCCTGAATGCTTCGGAACAGGAGAGAGACGTATATGATGGTAAGCTTCTGGGACCTCCTACCAGCCCGAGAAAGCAGCTTCTTCCCGTCCTCCCTGCATGTGCGAAACACGAGATATTGCTGGGGAGATCCGCTTGATCTGAAACAAGGATATGGCGAGTCTCGGCATGGCCGATCCCCCCGTTATCGAGCCTTCCATCGCCAGACACCTCAACCCATCTCAGGGCGGGCTGCTCGCCCCACCCAAGCCCGTCCTCCCAGGTAAGATGGATCGCTTCTCCTCGTCGATTCATCAGACATCGTATAAAGCCTCAGCTCTTTCTATTCAAGCTCTCAATGTCTCCTCGCTGTTGTCCGCGTATCAGGCCGAACTCCTGCTTGATTTGAGTCAGCAACTGGAGAAAGGGTCACCATCGCATGATCTCTGGAAGGAGGTCGTCACGGTTAATGACCTTGTTCTCCGCAATGCCCGTCAAGCTGTCCAAGCGTGCGGGCGTTCTATGGCTTTATCGGTGGTCGGAGAACGTGCGCTGTGGCTCAATCTATCCGGTCTCCCTGATAGTGAGAAACGTCGCATCGCAGGTGCGCCGGTTGAACCTGGTCAAGCTCTTTTTGGCCCGGCTGATGCAGCAACGATGCAATGATAAAAAGAAGGAGGAAGAGGCGTTCAAATTGTGTCTTCCTAGGAAGCCGGCGCAGCACCAGACGCCATCTGTGCAGCCAACTAACGCTTCTGCTGCGGGACGTCATCCCCACTACACTGGCAGAAATTACAAACCCCGCGGGAAACCACCGGCTCAGCAGAGCGGGCCACCTCCCCTCCTCCCCCCTGCTAGGCCCTGGGGTAAGATGTCCTTCGCCGCAGCGAGGAAACCCCCCAACCCCGCTCCTTCTGGTCCTAAACGAAAGCGGCCGACCTGATGCTCGACCACAGGGGGTTTTCGATCCGCGTTCATGGGCGGCCAGCCCTCCGGCCACATGTTCTTCCCTCCAAGTTCGCCCGTCCAAAAGACGGAGGTTCTTTTTCAGCGAGGTCAGCCCCCCCTCGCCGGCGAGGGTCATTCTCTGTTCTGCACAGGCTTCATTGTTCCCCGTGTCGTCCAGAGTGCATTTCCCCGTTCCAGTGGGGAAAGATGTGAGATTAAGTGCAGAAGCAGTGTCACCAAACACTTCCCTTCACGCTCCTCTCACAAATTTAATAAACGCTACAACCCCAGTTTTTCACAAAAACACAAAAAACATCAACAAATCTAATGAATCAAATGAATTCGTGTCTGGTAGAGAATTTTTCCCCAGATCCCCGCATGTCGTCTCTAGTTTGGCCACTAGATGGCGCCATTGCACCATTAATGATGGGTTACAGACTTCAGTTTGCCAAAACACCCCCGCGGTTCAACGGAGTGGTATGGTCCCATACGGACGAAATCTCATCTCTTCTCGAGAAGAGAGCAATTCGAGTTGTATCCCCGCATCTAAGCAATCAGGGTTTTTACTCTCGCTATTTCCTGGTCCCGAAAAAAGACGGTTCTCTCCGTCCTATTCTGGATCTCAGAGTGTTGAACAAACATTTAAGGAAATACAATTTCAGAATGTTATCACACGGCTCTCTCATTCGTTCGATAAAGCAGAACGATTGGTTTTGCTCGATTGATCTGAGCGATGTTTTTGTCCACATAAGCATCTATCCTCCGCACATGAAATTCCTTCGTTTCGCCTTCCAAGGCGTGTGTTACTAATTCACGGTCCTTCCGTTCGGTCTCGCTCTGAGTCCGAGGACGTTCTGTCTGTGTGCGGAGGCGGGACTTGCGCCGCTGAGAACAACGGGCCTCAGGATCCTGACATACATAGACGATTGGCTTATTATAGCCGATTCGAGAAAGAAAGTGATTCAAAACACTGCCCGTGTGCTCTCACACATCGCTGTGCTCGGTTTCAAAGTCAATATGAACAAGAGCAATTTCACTCCCGCTCAGGAGGTCATATTCTTGGGTCTGGAGCTGAATTCCGTTACGATGCGCATGCGCCTGTCACAGAAGCGCATCTCTTCATTCATGAACTGTCTCAGATTACAGGGTCTTATGGCTTCGGCTGTCCATGTTTTGCCTCTAGGTCTTCTGAGAATGAGGGCTTTCATGAAGTGGATTTTGTCCCTTCATCTCAGCCCGTTGCGCGATCTTTGCCGCTATGTCACGGTGACGCGCGCGTGCATAGCCGCGCTGCGCCACTGGAGAGCTGCGGAGTTTTACGCGCATGGGACCCCTCTCGGGGCGATCATGCTGCGGAAAGTGGTAAAGACAGATGCCTCCTTAACGGGGTGGGGAGCCAATCAGGAGGGCAGATCAGTGAACGGTGTATGGCCGAACTCACTTCATTCAGCCCATATAAATTATTTGGAGCTCCTCACTGTGTTGAAAGCTCTAAAGCATTTTTTGCCTCGCCTGCAGGGGCATCATGTGCTGGTGCGCTACGACAATACGACAGCTGTAGCACATATCAACTGTCAAGGCGGCATGCGCTCCTCCAAGCTTCACGCTCTAGCTCACAGGTTGCTGGTATGGAGCACACGGCATTTCCTGTCGTTACGGGCGACTCACGTCCCGTGCATTTTAAACAGGGGCGCAGACCTTCTGTCGAGAGGAAACCCACTCAACGGAGAGTGGCGGCTCCACCCTCAGATAGTGAGGCTGCTATGGGAGAGGTTCGGCCAGGCAACCGTCGATCTCTTCGCCTCGCGCAAAAACGCCCACTGTCCTATGTTCTTCTCGCTTCGGGACGAGGACTCTGGCTCATCCATGGCCCAGCACTGACCATTCAGCAGTGGTCACTCAGCAGTGGCCTTTCAGAATGCATTCTGCATCACGCAACCTACCGAACAGCAGCTAAGATAGCAAGAATCACCTCATATACGATCAGTTCTATACCCAGTAAAGTTGAGTGTTCTGAATCCTGTACCGTGTTTTGACTCACACGCTGGGGCGAGTACAATCCCCTGATCAGCGCACACCAGATAGTGAAAATCCTAACATTTTGTCCTTCGAGCTGGATAGGAAACCTTCCTAACAATTGGTCGTGATTCTGTCCATTGTGACTGTGTATGTAAGGGAGTGGCATTGCATGACTACAGCACAGTGCTGTGCATAAAAGCAGACCGACCCAGGTGGGACAATCATTTCTTCTTCGCATTTTTGAGAACGCACATCAGGATGGCCTCCGTATCACTGCCACGCAGGAAGAACCTCTCCGCGCAACAGGCTTTGACCTGGCTTCAGGAAATGGACAAAGCAGACTCTGATGGAGGAGAGATTTCATTTGTCCAGCAGGCCACTGATACCTCCTCAGAAGAATCCTAAAAGGAGACGGAACAAGAACCCAACATGCCTCCACGGAAGATGCACTGTGGTACTGGGAAGCCCTGTCTGAGCCAGACGGCAAATGACGGCACTGTGTGGGTAGAGGAGGACATTGGAATGCCCAGTGCAGTAGCAAATCACTCGTGCTTCACTGTGCAAGCTGGACCCACAGAGTCTGCTAAGGTTTGTCATTGCCATAGTACATATGATATTTATATAAACCCATTTACAGTGAAGTTCATGTAAATTTACCATCCTCTATTTTTTTATCTTCCAACAGCGTAAAATTACAAGCGTGCTCCAAAGCTTCCTTTGGCTGTTAAACGTGGGAATGCTGCAGACCATCAGGGAGTGCACGGTCCATCAAGCCCGCAGAACAGAGCCGGACTGGAATTTGGCAATTCATGAACTGATGGCATTCATTTCAATTCTGTTTGTAAGAGCAATCATGTGTCCCGTTGGTGCCATTGTGGATTGCTGGTCAGAAAGCTTTCTTAATCAAAGAGACAATTCCCCGAGATAGATTCATTTCAATTATGCAACACCTTCGATTTGATGACAAGGACACGTGGGCAGAATGGGTGAAAACAGACAAATTTGCTGCGATCTCCGACATCTGGACACGCTTCAACAAGAACTGTGCTGAGAGTTTCACTCCAGGAGAACACATGACCATAGATGAACAGCTGTTCCCTACCAAGGTTCCGTTGTCTATTCACACAGTATATCGCAACCAAGCCAGACAAATTTGGGATCAAGTTCTGGATGGCCACGGATTTGGAGACCAAATATGTCTGCAATGCATCTCCTTACTTGGGAAAGGACCCCAGTCGTCAGAAGGGAGAGAGGCTGGAAGAGAACGTGGTCATGAATCTGATTGAGCCATTTTTGGATGATGGGAGAAATGTCACAACGGACAATTTCTTTACTTCACTGTCACTGTCGCACAGACTGCTGCAGCGGAAAACAACGCTACTGGGCACGGCGAATAAAGTCCGGTTGTATACTTCCTCAACTTGCAAAAGATACTGCACAGCGAGAGGTATTCTCCACTTCGGTGCTTAGAAGTGGCAGTGTCTGCTTGACAATTTATTCACCTAAAAAAAACAAGACTGTGTGTGTTCTAAGTTCCATGCGCCAAGACGTGACGATCGGTGACGGCAGAAAGAGGAAACCCAACACGATAACAGACTATAACCACATGAATGTATGTGAATGTGTGTATAATTTAACACCAGTGCTACAATGTTTTCTGAAGTGTACTATACAGGCCTATAGAAAAAAAGCACCTATACTCATGACTCTCTCTCTCTCTCTCTCTCTCTGCAAATGTGCCAGGCCTCACAGGTAATGGGTGTGTTTGCACAACAAAAGCAGGAGAACAATGGAGCTGAAGGCCTGTGAAAATCTCAGCAGGGGTGCTACTAGGTGTGAGGTCCAGGGAATTTACGCAAATTTGCGCAGGTTTAGTAAATCTAGTGTTTTAAACACTTTGGGGCTTCCCCCGTGTGTTATCGCCACGATTCAGAATGCCAGGGCCTCTTCCACACGTTCTCTCTATGATTGCAAGTGGCGTGTGTTTGAGGAGTGGTGCGAGAAACACCAGCTCGTTTCATATCTGTGCTCAGTCGCTGACATTCTGGGTTTTTTGCAGGACCTTATCGATCGTGGCAGAACCTTTTCGACGATTAAGGTCTATTTAGCGGCTATCGCTGCGTGTCACATCGGGTTCGGCGACACTACGGTGGGACAGCACCCCCTTATCCGTAGATTTATGAAGGGCACGCACCGCTCCATCCCGGTCACCAGAAGTGTAGTCCCAGATTGGGATCTCTCCATGGTGCTGGAGGTGCTGGCCCAACAGCCTTTTGAGCCCCTGGGGGATATCTCCCTCAGGCTTCTGTCCTTCAAGACGGCTCTGCTTCTGGCTTTGGCTTCCGCCAAACGTGTCAGTGATTTGCATGTGCTCTCGGTTCATTCCTCGTGCACCAAATTCTCGTTCAATGGAGATAAGGTTTGCTTAGGCCTAACCCAGCCTTCATGCCTAAATGCTTTCCAGCTTTCACTGGTGAGGTGATTGAGCTCTCCACCTTTCATCCTCCTCCTTTTTCTTCTGCGAAGAACCAGAGGTTGAATGCTTTGTGCCCTGTGCGTGCCCTACGGGTTTACATGGACAGGACAAACTCTTTTCGAAGGAGCGACCAGCTCTTCATCTCTTGGGCCCCGCCGAACATGGGGAATCCCATCCCTAAGCAACGCCTCTCTCGCTGGCTGGTAGAAGCCATCTCCTTAGCGTATGATCTATGAAATGATGAAAGAGAACAATAGGTTACTTTTGTAACCCCGGTTCTCTGAAACCTCGAGTGGAGAGATCCACCAAGTTTGCCCCGCTTGCTGCACGAGAAGCGAATATGCTCACTGAGGAGAGGTAGCGCGTGCAGGTGCCTTATGCACTCGGGTAAGGGGCGTTGCCTTACCTGCCATTGGGCACGCGCTCCTGTCTGTCAAGCCAGACTTGGTGCAATTGGATGCTTCTGCAGAGGTCAGGTACAGATGCCCTTCCCATAGGTGGATCTCTCCACTTGATGTTTCAGAGAACTGGGGTTACGAAAGTAACCTATTGTTTTACCCCTGATTATTGTCGTGAAATGTTTATTAGGACAAGATGGAGGTTTTCAGTGTGAAACATACCTGCTGATGCAGTTTCTGACTCTGTATGACCCGCTGTTATTTATAAACATGAACAAAAATGACCCCCTGCCATAACAGACTAAAATTAAGGGAAAATACTATAATAAATATAACTGACTATTGATCTGCTACTGAAATCAGTTCTGCATTATAGTGATTTAGTTTCATTTGTCCTGTAATGACATTTACAGAAAATTAGCATTTTCGCTGGGCTAATACACAAACACACTCATTGGGTACAACTTTGTTTTCTTTTATGAAAGAACAAAAAAAAAGTGATAAGTATAATAGATTGAAAGATTTATTGCTGTTACCAAGTGTATGAGTTTTTCCCCCACTGTCACTTCTTCTTCTATTGTTTATTGATTTAGGAAAAGGAGATTTTATATAGTAAATTCTGTTAATTTATGTAAATGTTAATCTTAGTTAACTTTTTTTCTGTTGAATGTACTCTTCCTTTTCCTGGACCATTTTTAAAGAGACTTTGCATTGTGAAGTTGATCACAACCATGTGTTTTATAGTGAAGGAAATCTCATTCCACTGCCTCCACCTGACTACAATTTCCTCCTGACTCATTTTCAACAATATAATTGTTTTCTCTAATATGTAGTGAATAATTTACACCTGAATGCTCTATTCTTATCTGAGTGATAACTCTGTCTTCAATCTGATAAGGTGTTAAACTGTTATTGTATAATATTATTGCTGTCTTCCCTCGTGTTCTCTGCCCCACTGTCCTTTTTATTTCATTTTTATCATTAACAAAATCTTCTGACAGCTCAGGGCACAATACTGAAGAAAAGTCACTTTGAATTTACCACAATACCCATGAGCTAAATAGAGGAAAAGCAAAAGTAAGACAAACTCAAACACAAAGTATTTCAAACAGACAACTCGAGAGAAGATAGAAGTCTCAGGAAACAAATTCGAGAAAAGCAGATCTTAAAAAATACCATGACTTCACATGGAATCACATAACGGATAACAATCAGTGACAATTTATGTAAAAACACAGCAAATCAGAGAACAACAAATAAACAAAAATTTAACACAAAAAAGCCAATTCCCAAAAACATCTATGTAAAATACGGTCTCAAATTCAAACAAAGAAAAACAAGATCAAAGAATAGGGACTTACAGAGAACTAAGGGGAACAACAAAAGTTTCGAAAACACGCTCAGAAAGAAGGTCAAATTACATCTAAAAACACACATCAGATCCCGAAACACACGTCAAGAAAAATTAATGTGGCAACAAAAACATACACAAAAGTGGGAACATAAATACACAGAGGACAAAGACACAGTGAAGATGATAAACACAGCTTAGGGAGTAGAGTGTAGGGGCACACTGGTGGCATCTAGTGGCGAAACACGGTAAGCACAGTCACCAGCCCGCTCCCAGATCCTGACACAGTGTTCCTGATCTCCTACCGTTCTGTATCTGTTGGGACTGCTGTGATTTCTCCTTTTGTAGAAGTCTTTCTAGTTGGGATTATGCTGTTTACGCACTGTTCTGGCATGGATTTTAATTCCAAGACAGAGACGGCAGTTTTCTTTACTTTACAAAAGCACAATGGTTTTTTTTTTGTTATTATGAGTGTATACAAATAAAAGTAGACCCGTTACAGATTTAAATGATGTATTGCTCTTATCTGTACGATCAAAAAAGAAAGTAATTTATGTTAATTTTTGCATTATATGGAAACCATTTACATCTTACCAAATAGATTCAAACTAAAGTAATGAGCCTGTTTTGAAAATGTAAGAAGTAGAAAGTACAGATATTTGTGTAAAAATGTAATGAATGAAAGTAAAATGTATTAAATAGTAAAAAAATACTGATAACAGAAAAATCTTTTTGAGTACAGTAACAAATTATTTGTACTTTGTTACTTCCCTCATTTGCTCTGCACTCTCATATCAGACAGATGTAAATTGTTATATTTATTCTATTACAACCAGCAGGTTTTGCCATGCCAATATTTTAAAATGATGTTTTTCATGTATTTGTTAAAAGGAAATAAAAAAAGAACTACAATGAGAGTGACAAAAAGAATCTCTTTGTAAGCAAGACACTATAAAAGCAGAATTGAGGATCTTTTGGAAATTGTTGCAGCGCTGCAAATACCATCACCAACAATGACTGGCAGAATCTCTGAGAGCTCCATCCAGATGCACTGATGGTGTTGCGAGTTCCAGTAACTCTAGGAAAATTTTTAATCCTTGTACCAGTGCACTCAAAAAAAAAAAATGATTTTTTTAGTTCTATTCACTTTAAATAAACAATTCATGTTGAATTAATGTCATTGCTTTTTCTCTTTTTAACACGACTGCATTATATTAAACTGAGTTGAAATTGTTACTATTTGGCTTAACTTAAAGTTTTAATTTTAAAAGTATGTTTCAGTAAAGTAGCTCAAACTGTTATGACTGAATGAAAATGTTTTAACTAAAATAAATTAATAGAATAACTTAAATAATATTCATGCTTTATTTAAATAGTTTTTGATTATTAATTCCTAGCTTGACCATAACTGTAGAAGTGCAATTATATGGTTATTGGTGTTTGTAATTTTGTTATTTGTCTTAAATTGCTCTTAATTGAAAAACAATGCATATCCATTTAAAGGGGATTTGGTTTGTGTCGAATGAAGCACATATTAGTGTGTCTGGTGACAAAATAAATGTAATGTGGATATAAATAATTAACATTTATTGGTGTAAACTGCAAAGCTACATGAATGAAAATGATTTTGAAAAAGAATGCACGTAAAATGTACAAATCCGGAGACCAGGAAAGGCGTGACGTCCCTGGCGACGACCAGGGGCTGGGCGAACGCCTTGGCGGATACTGGAGGCCGGGCGATGTCCTCGGCGGAGGCCTGGAGCTGAGAGGGGTCCTCTAGGGAGACCGGGAATGGGGCAATGCTCTCAGCGGATACTGGAGGCCGGGCGATGTCCTCGGCGGAGGCCTGGAGCTGAGAGGTCTCCACCACGGAAACCCGGACCGGCACGACGACCTCGGTGATGACCGGAGCCTGAGCGACAACCACCCCGGCGACCTGGAACGGACAGACAACCTTGGCGACCACTGGAGACGGAGCGACGCCCATGATGGAGAACAGAGGCCGAGCCGCGCCTTCAACGGAGTCCTGAGGCCAGACGACGTCCTCGGTGGAGCTCAGCGGCCGAGCGATGACCTCGGCAGGGTTCATTGGTGCGATGCCACCCTCCGGGGAGTTCAGGGGAGAAACGTCACCTTCCCGAGAACTTAGAGGTGAGACGTCGCCTTGGGAGGAGCTCGGGAGCGAGACGCCGCCTTCGGGGGAACTCTGTGACACGGCGTCGCCTTCGGGGGAACTCTGTGACGCGAGCCGTCGCCTTCGGGGGAACTCTGTGACGCGAGCCGTCGCCTTCGGTGGAGCCCGGGGGCAGCGGGTCGACGTCCCTTTCGCAGTCCTGGAGCTAAATTGTGTGCTCAGGGGACCCCTTGGGCGGAGAGAAGCTCTCTGGGATGCTCTGGAGCTGAACCAAGCTCTCCTTGGGCCACTGGAGTGAAGCCGAGCTCGCCTGGAGACACTGGAGCGGAGCTTGCCTGGAGAACTTGAAACGGAAAGGAGCTCGCCTGGAGACCTTGGAGCGGAGAGAAGCTCGCCTGGAGACCTTGGAGAGGAGAGGAGCTCGCCTGGAGACCCTGGCATGGAGAGGTGCTCTCGGGGACTCTCTGGAGCGGAGCTCTCCTGGAGGTCCTGGGACGGAGCCGAGCTCTTCTGGAGGTCCTGGGACGGAGCCGAGCTCTCCTGGAGGTCCTGGAGCGAAGCTGATCTCTTTTTGGGACACTGGAGCGAAGCTGAGCTCTCCTTGGGACACTGGAGCAAAGCTGAGCTCTCCTCAAAGCTCTGGGGCGGAGCGGAACCATCCCGGAGGTTCTGGAGCAGGGTGGAGATCCCTTGGAGGACCTGAGGCGGAGTGGAGCTGTCCTGGAGGGCCTGGAGCAGGGTGGCGATCTCCTGGAGGTCCTGGGGCGGAATGGAGCCGTCCTGAAGGGCCTGGAGCAGGGTGGAGATCCCCTGGAGGACCTGGGGCGGAGCGGAGCTGTCCTGGAGGGCCTGTAGCAGGTTGGCGATCTCCGGGAAACTCTGGTGCGGAACGGCGCTCTCGGAAGCGGGGGAGAGGTACTGGTGAGAAGCTGAATGAATCGGGCACATGAGCCGAACTCGCCTCCGGTCGCGTCCCACAACTCACTGGCTAGAGAGAGGGATTCCCCAGATAGCAGAGAGATGTAGAGCGCGATCTTTGCTCTTTCCGTTTTATAACAGGAAGGATACGATTCCAGATATCTATCTACGCTCCGTAACAACACGCCCCACTCAGCCCTGTTGCCGGAGAAGCGAGCCGGGAACCCCGTGACGTCATCAAGGGGGCGTGGCGCTGCCGAGTACGGCCGAGAAACGGCTGCGAGTTTCCGGGATTTCCCGGAGGTGGCGCTTGGCCGGCGCTTGATCGTGCCCATGCGAATCCGACCTCCGAGGTTCGGGTCGCGCCGGGACCACGGCGTTAATCCGATCATGTCTCTCTTTTTTTTTTTTTGTCTCTCTCTTTTTGTCCCCTTTTTTTTTTTGTCCATATATTCCTATTCAGGGGTCCGTTATTCTGTTACGCGGCGGATATGGAGGCGGAAGCCGGAATATCAGCGAACGTGTTTATTAACAAAAAGGCAGAACCAACACAAAATACCCGCAGAGATTGGGATAATCCGGCAAAAGGCAGTCCGTAAATAATATCCACGGTGCGTTACGGAGGAAGCGCGGCACGGAGGCAGCGACGGAGAGGTGTCGGTAGTCCGGGGTGCGCTTGGGAAGGCAAATGCAGCTGTGGAGAGAGCGAGGAGTCTGGGCGGAGAAGGCACGTAGCGGGAGACGCAGACGCGAACACACATACCACCATGAACGTGCATAGACATACAATAACGGACCCGGAGTGTGGGTGAATGTGGGGTTTATATAGGCGGTGTGATGAGTGATTGAAACAAGTCTCAGGTTTTCTTAATGAAGCCCGATCGCGATGAGATCCATGTGGGCGGGGCACGCATGAGCGAAGGAGGCATTCCCTGAAGCACCAAGGTATGACAGCCGCCGAAGGGGGCATGGCAGGGGGATTCCTGACAGTATACATGCCCATGCCTACTGCAATAGTAACAATTGACTACCACAAAACAATTGATCCAGCAATAGAAACCAGTACAGTCCCTTTAAGTCTCCCAACAATTTAGTGAAGAAAAAAAAAAAAAACAATTCTTGGTGGTATTTTTTTTTTTAAATTGGAAACAGGTAATACATTTCAATATATTGCAATATAATTAATATTACAATAATATTGTATTGTGACACATGGATCTTGATGATATCATATCACAGCAACTTTGGTGATACACACCCCTTGTTGACATTAATGTATTTATGACAGAATGCCTGATATTTATGCCTGAAAGAGTTCTCCACACCATCAACTGAGTTAAACTGCAAACGAACAGGTACATGTCCATCTATTTGTAACACTGTTATTAGAAACATAATTAGCTAACTGTTTTATGTTGATTGATACAAACATATTTATAACAGAATGCCCTATTTTATGCCTGAAAGAGATCGCTGCTCCATCAGCTGAATTAAACCTCAAACGAACAGGTACGTGTCCATCTATTTGCATCAGTATTATGAAACAATATTAGCCCACTGTTTTATTATGTCATTTGATACTAATGCATTTATGACAGAATTCTTGATTTTATGCCTGAACGAGATTGCAGCACAATCAACTGAAGTAAACTGCAATCTAACAGGTAACTCATCTCAATCTAACAGTTCATCCAATATTAGCCAACTGTTTTATGTCTGTTGATACAACTGTTTTTATGACACAATAGCCATAGATTTGTTGATAGAGCATGATTAATGTTACTATGTTACTATTGTTTCAAACTTCATGTTTATTTACAATAAAATAGCCTACATTAAAGAAAAACTCTGGAGCGTTATATCTAACATTTTTGGAATAAGGAATTTAAAGACAAAATCAATCACCTGATATTTTCCAATTTTTTTCAGAATGTCTGACAACTTATTTTGTTTGGTTTAACTTTAAAAGTCCCATTCAGGTATGTGGAAGTGTAAGACCTGTGAGTTTTCAGCATCTTCTAGATCTACGTTGTTAAAACATTACAAGTTAAAGCATAAACACTTTGGCCGAAGCCACTTATTCCCATGCATGCATTCAAGCTGTCCTTGTACTTTTAAGGCATGGAACGTTCTTTTGGTTCATCTAAGTAGAATGCATGCAAATCAGTATAATCCTGCACAATCAGAACTGACTACCTTTAGCTGTCATTTGTGTTCAAACAATGGACTTAGTTGTGAGAAGGATTATTTTGTTCACATACACATCTGAAGAAAAATGAAGTGGTTACTTGTATGTTCTCGGGTTGTGATTTTCAAACAAATGTTTATGGTACCTATAGGACCCACAAAAACAGAAAACACACTCCCCATTCATTGAGTGACTAAGTTTGGTGTAGTGTCTACGTCAAGGACACATGAGTCTGACAGTGACGTTCATGAAAGTGTACAGGTTAATGAGGTTGCTTCTGATAATTTACATTTACAAAGTAGTGCAGCAGTTCAGGACCTACCTGCTGTTATTGTTGAACATTTTGTAGCAATGTTATTTAGGATTCAACTTCTTGGCCAATATGTTTTGTTGTGCCCCGTTTCTTCTATGATGGAGAAATTAAGGTGGAACAAGGCAATTCAGAATATTAAAAAAATGGCTTTCTACTGAATCCAGACCCAAAGCTGAAATCAGCTATATTAGATGGACTTGCTGAAGAAGTAGTACAATTTAAAGTGTCTGATGCCAAATTCAATGAAGTGGCTGAAGCCCTTATAAAACTGCATCCTTGGCTAAAGGAACAGGGATCCTTAACAGGCTGCAGTGGCTGGAAAAGAAGCCTTAAATGTAAAATGTCAAATTACAGAACCAAGCTGCAGAATCTTGGTTGTAGTGAAGTGATCACTAATCCCATGAAGCACAAACCTACGGGTATAAGCAATCCAGCTTTTGGTGTCAAGAAGCCACGCAAGGCTGAAGTTAACTTTTGTCCCTCAGTTCTTCCTGGTGAAACTCCTGACAGTATGGAGCAAGTCAGAGTCTCCCTTCTTTCTGAGGTTAAGAAGAAGAACCATGAGCAAACTGTGAGAAGATTAATGGACATTTCTTTTGCATTGAGAAGACAAGAGGTTGTCAAAGAATCTCCACTTATTGCTGACTTTAAGAGCAGATGGCCAGCTTTGTTCCAAGAAAATGAGGTAATTCAGCTTAATGTCTTTAAGTGGGATTTTAAATAAAATTGAATTATATTAAAATGTCAATAACTCAAATAAAATCATTACACCATATAAGATAGCTAGAGTAAAAGTCTTTTGGTCTGTCTGTGGTCCATCAACATTGATGAAAGTATAGACAGGCAACACACTCACGTTACTTTACACTAGACAATGCACTATCCATTTGTACATAAAATGCAGTAGTGTACTTTGTATTAATGATAATACATTATTTAACCATATGCTTTACACGTATTACTCAGCAGTTTAGTGGAACAGCAACTGGACGTTTTTTTCTCTGTTTTTGGTTTGTGCTGAATTCGCTCGCATAACAACTGCAGCCTTAATTTCAAAATTCTTCTCAAAGCTGGATGAACACAATCCAAATCTTTTGAGGATCTTTGCCAAGAGAGGTGGAGCTCAGGGACAACGGATATGGAAACTTCTCGTGCCACTTACACAGGTATGACAGCCATGAAAATTGTTTTAATAGATGTATCAATCAGTTGTTTCTCACTTATGACTTGTGTTAACTTGACAATGTAGTTGTTTATAGGTACGTGTTGCTAATTTTCTTTATTTTCCCTAGTGTGCCTGCATTAATGTTAAGAGGGAGTGTGTCCTCAAAGCCTTTAGGTTTGTCTACCTAAATGAGGATCCTGACAATCTAATGAAGGAGTACATGGTATAATTGCCTCAATATTGTGACAGAGACTTTGTGTATAACAATGTATTTTATATTATAATGTACTTTTGTTCTGTTTATAGGATGCAGATTTTTCCAATGCTCAAGCTGCACTCAAAGAAATGGTGATCAGCGTTTTTGTCATCAGATGTGAAGGATGTGAAGTTGATGATGAACCTGCAGATGTTGGACTAATTCTTGAAGGGGTTATAGCACTAGAAGATCTTGGTAATGTAGCTAATGGTGTTGCTTTGCTAATTGGCCTAATATATGCCTTAAACCTAAGTTATCCGAAGGAGCTTCGATACACCACATTAAAGGACTGATGAACAGACTGATCTTTACCTTGAAACTATAACAATAATTAATTTTTATTGTCAAATGGCCAAAAACTTTGCTGGAAGAAAATTTGAGCAAGCGCAATGTTATTGTTCACAGAAATACTCTTAATTTTTCATGCCTTTGTGGGGTTTTTTTTTTTTTTTTTTTTTTTTGGTACATCAAGGTATATTCAAAGAGGAATAGTTTGCCTCAGAAGGTCAAGGAAAGCCATCAAGTGTTTCAATGACACATGGGTTAGTTAATGGTGACAATTTTAATTTTTTGGTAAACTTGTCCCTTTGTGTTTTTTTTTTCCCCCCAAGGATGTTTTTAAAGGCTTCTAAGTGTTATTGACGGAAAGGTTTGAATGGCAATGTCTTTTAAATAGTTTTCAAAGATTTTCCAAATAGCTCATTGTGTCATAAAAAATATGAAGCAGCAAGCTCACTAGTTTATTAGTTGAAACAAGTTTTTAAATCTGTTTTTCCTTTACAAAAATTACGCACATTTTGGCATCAGGAAGGACTTACAGACAGCTTGATTGACAAGCGTTTTGCACTTGAGTGGAGGAGTAATGAACAAAAGTACCTTTTTTTTTTTTACCTTGAAATTTCTTTTTGTGAAATGCGTATAGAAATCTTAAAATATTAAAAGCAAACATTATGCTAGTTATTAATGGGTTACCCTGCATTTGTTGTACATGCAGAAATGTGAACCTGTTTGTTTCATTAAGTATTAAGTTGTTATGCTCATACTACACTGCTTTGAATGTATTGAGTTTGTTCTTAGTTAAAAAAATTATTTTAAACATTGTTTTCTTTAAAAGCACATGCAGTCATGTCATGTACACGTGGTCATGGACAAATAGGAAGCAGCAAGTTCACTAGTTGCTGTGTGAAAGAAAAAGTTTCTGTACACATTTGTGTTATGTAAATTTGGTCAGAAAACTGTAAGCTTACAAATGCATTAGTTTGTTAAAGTGTTTTGTAAAAACAAAAATGGTTAAAGTGCGGCACCTGCTGTAAACTGTTCCCTAGTAAAAAGGATTTATTACATATTTGCTGCCTCTGTAGTCTGTAATCTTTTGAAGGTCACTGAAGCAAGGAAACAAAAAACAGGGCTGATAATAACATCTAGTAGTAGTAACTTGACTAAATGGGATCCATTAAAAGTGATGTTAACATACAGGCTTAACATCAAGGATTAAATTTAAGATATGATTAATTGACGTTCAACAAAAAACATTAATTCAAGTTAAATAGAAATATTCAAATCATGTTTAATCAACATCATCTGTTTATGTTAAATGAACACTGTGTTGAGCTTGTTTAACATCATCCAGTTTTGTTAAGATAATGTGGTGTAATCGTGTGGAACCACTGTCCACTACTGAATCATATTCAACCAAAGTGCTATTTGCTGTGTACTCAATTATGTGAGCACAAAATATTTAGTTGGGAAAAAACATTTTGTACTATTTGAGTAAATGTTCATTCTCTCATTCAGTATTCAGAAAGTAGCAACAGTGACACAGACTACAGTGATGTTGACTACAGACACAAAATCAGCTTAACTAAGTCAAGAAGTTCTTCTAGACAGGTCATGACTGAAAGCAGCTCAGACCAATCACATGGTTGTGCTTCTGGTCATGACTTGGTCAAAAGTTCTTGGATGCATCCAACATCACCCTTTTCAGAAGGCAAAGTTAAAGAGACCGGAGATTCGTCTTCTAACCGTATGGTAGCACATCACCAAAAAGGATGAAAAGCCAAACTAAAGAGACAGATAGCTTTTCTAGTGATAGGACTGCTTCTTGTATGTCTTGCGTTCCTGAGACGGCACTGACTGAATAAAAGTCCTGACTTTATTGCTCTAAACCATATTCTAAATTGCCAAGACACCTCGAGTTTGTCCTTCACAATGAAGTAGAAGTCGCAAATGCATTCACATTTCCAAAACATTCCAAAGAAAGGCAAGTGCTGTTCACCCTTCTGAGAAACCGGGGGAACTTTGCCCACAACACAGATGTAGAGAGAAAAGAACATGGGGAGATGATTGCCCGCTATCGTCCAAAAAAGAGAAAAGTAGCAAAAGAATGTCTTCACTGCATCTACTGCCGAAGCCTTTACAACAAGCATAGCCTTTGGAAACATATGAAAAACTGTCCACTAAAACCCAAAGATGATGAACCTCAGGGCAGGAGAAGAGTTCGATCTCTGTGTGCTCTGAAAACACCAGTCGGCTCAGAGGTGAGCAAAAGTTAAGAAAATACTCTCCTTTATGAACCACGATGAGATTTCCCGTGTAGTTCATTTTGACGGATGTATCATGCAGCTGGGGGGAGCACATGGTAAACAGGTTGGGGCCTGATGTGACCAAACATGACATCAAATTGAAGATAAGAGAACTTGGCAGGTTGCTTCTAGAAGCAAGGAAGATTACCCCATTGAGAACAATGGAAGACTTTAAGCAAACTTTAAGCAGGTCATCTCAGCTGTTAAAGTCGTATCAGGCTATGATGAAGAGAAGAACACTCAACACAAGATGTGTAGCATTGTTGAGAGCAATGCCATGATGTACGGTGATCATGAGCGTGTTGAGTGTGCTCGAGACTTCAGAAAAATACATCAGGCAGGAGGAATTAATACATTTCTGCTGGTGCTATAACTACACTGAAGGAATAC
>JAAIIK010019301.1:0-10079 GCA_014706435.1 Silurus glanis | reverse complement strand
AAGAGGGGGGGGGGGAGAGTGGGAAAGAGGGGGAGAGAGGGGAGGAGGGGGGAGTCATGTTATATACCAAAGGGTATCAATGCCACTGTCTCTAATCCATACAACATCTCAGGTCTCACCACAGTCCTATAAACTTTCCCTTTCACTCTCACAGATACTCTTCTATCACAAATCACTCCTGCTATCACTCTTCTCCACCCACTCCACCCTGCCTGCACTCTTTTCTTCACTTCTCTAACACACTCTCCATTACTTTGCACTGTTGACCCCAGGTCCTGAACTCCTCCACCTTCTCCACCTCTTCTCCCTGTAACCGCACCCCTCCACTGCCCTCCTCTCTCCACCCTGTCGTACGCTTTCTCTAAATCCACAAACACACAATGCAACTCATTCTGACCTTCTCTATACTTCTCCATCAACATTCTCAAAGCAAATAATGCGTCTGTGGTGCTTTTCCTCGGCATGAAACCACACTGCTGCTCACAGATGGTCACCTCTTCTCTCAGCCTGGCTTCCACTACTCTTTCCCATAACTTCATGGTGTGACTGATCAACTTAATTCCCCTGTAGTTACTGCAGGTCTGCACATCTCCCTTATGCTTAAAGATCGGTACCAGCACACTCCTTCTCCATTCCTCAGGCAACTTCTCACCTTCCAAAATCCTGTTAAACAATCTGGTTAAAAACTCCACTGCATCTCTCCTAAACATCTCCATGCTTCTACCGGTATGTCATCTGGTCCAACCGACTTTCCACTCTTCATCCTCTTAATCGCTGCTCTCACTTCACCATCTCCACATCATCCAACCTTCTCTCTCTCTCATTTTCCTCATTCATCAGCTGCTCAAAATACTCCCTCCATCTTCTCAACACACTCTCCTCACTAGTCAACACATTTACATCTCCATCCTGCTCTAACTTGCAGCACATCCTTCCCAGCTCGGTCCCTCTGCCTGGCCAATTGCTACAAATCCTTTTCTCCTTCCTTAGTGTCCAACTTCTCCTACAGCTCCTCATATGCCTTTTCTGTCAGCCAGTCGCATGAACATTTCCGCGCTCCCGGCGCCCCGGACGTTTGGCATTAACCCCGTGGGTGCCGCGACCGAGTGTTCAACAGTATTCAGGCATTATCTCTTTCCTGCCTGTGCTAACCCTTCTGACCTGGTTCTGTTCTGGTGGCGTCCTGCTTTTGGGTCCTTCCTGCCAGCCACCCCTGACATTTTCCTTGGCTTTCACCACATCCCTCTTTACCTGCTGCTGCATCTCCTTGTTCTCCTGCCTACTTTTCTCATCACTCTGTCGATCCCAGTTCTGTTTCTCCAACCTCTTTCTCCTTCTGCTCCTCTGCACCTCCTCATTTCACCACCACGTCTCCTTGTCTTCCTTTCTATTTCCAGATGTCAAACCAAGTACCTTTCTAGCTGTCTCCCTCATCACTTCTGCAGTAGTTCCACAATCATCCAGCACCTCTTCACCACCACCGAGCTCCTGTCTGACCTCTTCCCTGATCCTCACACTACAGTCTTCCTCCTTCAGTTTCCACCATCTTATACTTTCAGTCCTCACTCTCCTGCGCTTCTTCTTCACCTCCAAAACCATCCTACAGACCACCATCCGATGCTGTCTAGCTACACTGTCCCCCACCAACACCTTACAGTCTCCAATCTCCTTCAGGTTGCATCTCCTACATAGAACATAGACCACCTTTGTCTTATCTCAACAGTTTTACTGGTGGAGCTATTTTGTGTTTTGTCCTGCACTGTCCTGTGTTGTCTTGAACTGTCTTGTGTGTCTTTGCGCTGTTTGCACCAGGTTGCACTCATGCACTTTATGTGGTAAGGACACTTTACTGACTCAGGAATACAGTTCGCTTCTGATCATCATCACTGTACCCCGCAACATTGTATACCTGCTACAAATGGACATTCGGTGTAACCCAGATGAGAATGGGTTCCCTCTTGAGTCTGGTTCCTCTCAAGGTTTCTTCCTTATGCCATCTCGGGGAGTTTTTCCTTGCCACAGTCACCACCGGCTTGTTCATCAGGGACAAACTTACTCATAAAGAACATATTCATTTTTAATCACCACATTATCTGTGTAAAGCTGCTTTGAGACAATGTTCATTGTTAAAAGCGCTATACAAATAAAAATGAATTGAATTGAATTGAACTTACTAGTCCTTAACTCTGTGTTTTCTGTTCCTGTGATTATTGTTGTATGTAGCATCAGGGTTCTGGAGGAACATTGTTTCATGTCACTGTGTACTGCGTCAGCTATATATGGTTGAAATGTCAATAAACGCTTCATGACTTGACTTGACTAATAAACATTGAAATCAACCATGTTTGCATCACAGTCAGTGTTTTGAGCCACTTTGTTCTTTCTGCTCAGGTATTTCAAGTCAAGTCAAGTCAAGTTTATTTCTATAGCACTTTTCACAACAGACATTGTCTCAAAGCAGCTTTACAGAATTTAAGAGTTAAGGTGAACGATGTGTATTTATCCCTGATGAGCAGCCATGGAGACTGTGGCAAGGAAAATGTATGTGGCCATTTTCTCCTGCCCAAAAATAAAATTAATCAGTTGTCACATAAACCTGTTTCCCCTGACGTACTTAAAACTAAGAATAAAACACTGAAGATTAAAATTCACATTAAAAGAACTTAAAATACGTTTTTAAAGCACAAACAGTGACTGTAACCTGGAGCAGTGAAAAAAAAGCATGAAAAACATGAAGAACGGACCATCCTGTAGAACATCAAGGTTTAAAATACAAATAAAAGAGTTCACAGAGATGATGCAGTGTAAAATCCTCCACTGGAGGTCGGCAGCTTTTTTGGTTAACCGTGGTTTGTACAGTGTCTCCACTCTGGTTTAATATCATCATTAAAACCAAGAACATTTCTTCACTGGGTGTCCACCCTCCCACTCTGGAGGACAGAGAACATTTGAAACCATAACACAGGCCCTGTACAGCAGCTTTCCCGACACTGTCCCAAAGTCCATCTCCCCTTCAGGAGCGATGTCCAGCTGGGGAAAGGGTTCATCCTCTGCGATTTTGCAGTCCTTCAGCTGAACAAGCTCCTCTGCTAGTGTGGACCTCCAGCAGTGTAGGAGCTGGTTAGTGATGTGCAGGGACCGGAGTCCTATGTGTAAAGCCAGGTCCTCCCCTCATGACAGGTCTGTCCCTGCAACTTTCACCAGCTCTCGGAGTATGACAATCTTTGAGGAGATCAAAATTCTGGACAGTGTGGGTGTGGTCGCACCGGAGATGTCCAGATGACTATCGTTGTCCAGGGGCTCCTCCAGCAGCCAGTGTAATGTTCTGCAGCACTAAAGTCCATATTTCAAAAAGTCCACTTTAAAAGACTGGTAATCCAGTAACATTCAGTGTGCTTGTGTCCATTAAAAACAAAGTTCTTTTCAGTCCCAGTCCTCCCGCCATGTGCAAAATTTCACTGGCTGCTGTCCTCCATACAGGGTTCCTTGGTCCGGTTAGGAGTCTCTGAATGAACTGGAGGTGAATGGCTGCAGTTTGGCTGGCCAGCTGAACCAGCCCTTGCCCCCCTTCCTCCTTGGGCAGATGGAGGACACTCTGCGGAATCCAGTGCAGACCATCCCAGAAAAAGTCCACGAGCAGAGCCTGGATGTTTGCTAGCAGGTTTGGTATTGGATCCATGCACATCAGCTTGTGCCACAGAGACGACGCTGCCAGGTTGTTTATCACGTGTTCGCCCCCTGTAGGATATCTTTGGAACCAGCTGCTTCCACCTGCTCAGTCTGCCCTAGATGTGCTCTACAGTGCCTTCCCAGTTTTTATTTAAAAAATCATTACTCCCCAGGTAGACACCCCTCATCTCATCTCATCTCATCTCATCTCATCTTCTCCCGCTTATCCGAGGCCGGGTCGCGGGGGCAGCAGTCTAAGCAGAGATGCCCAGACTTCCCTCTCCCTAGACACTTCTTCCAGCTCTTCCGGGGGGACACCGAGGCGTTCCCAGGCCAGCCGGGAGACATAGTCTCTCCAGCGTGTCCTAGGTCTTCCCCGGGGTCTCCTCCCAGTGGGACGCGCCCGGAACACCTTCCCGGGAAGGCGTCCAGGAGGCATCCGGAACAGATGCCCGAGCCACCTTAGCTGACCCCTCTCGATGTGGAGGAGCAGCGGCTCTACTCTGAGCTCCTCCCGAGTGACCGAGCTTCTCACCCTATCTCTAAGGGATCGCCCAGCCACCCTGCGGAGAAAGCTCATTTCGGCCGCCTGTATCCGGGATCTTGTCCTTTCGGTCATGACCCAGAGCTCATGACCATAGGTGAGAGTAGGAACGTAGATTGACCGGTAAATCGAGAGTTTCGCCTTGCGGCTCAGCTCTTTCTTCACCACGACAGACCGGTACATCGACCGCATTACTGCAGAAGCTGCACCGATCCGTCTGTCAATCTCCCGTTCCACCCTTCCCTCATTTGTGAACAAAACCCCAAGATACTTAAACTCCTCCACTTGCGGCAGGAACTCTCCCCCAACCTGAAGTGGGCAAGCCACCCTTTTCCGACTGAGGACCATGGCCTCGGATTTGGAGGTGCTGATTCTCATCCCAGCCGCTTCACACTCGGCTGCAAACCGTCCCAGTGCGTGCTGAAGGTCCTGGCCTGATGAAGCCAACACGACAACATCATCTGCAAAGAGCAGAGACGAAATCGTGTTGTCACCAAACCGGACACCCTCCGGCCCCTGGCTGCGCCTAGAAATTCTGTCCATAAAAATTATGAACAGAACCGGTGACAAAGGGCAGCCCTGCCGGAGTCCAACATGCACCGGGAACAAGTCTGACTTACTGCCGGCAATGCGAACCAAGCTCCTGCTTCGGTCGTACAGGGACCGGACAGCCCTTAGTAAAGGACCCCGGACCCCATACTCCCGGAGCACCCTCCACAGGCCGCCGCGAGGGACACAGTCGAATGCCTTTTCCAAATCCACAAAACACATGTGGACTGGTTGGGCAAACTCCCATGAACCCTCCAGCACCCTGTAGAGGGTATAGAGCTGGTCCAGTGTTCCATGGCCTGGACGAAAACCACACTGTTCCTCCTGAATCCGAGGTTCTAATATCGGCCGTATTCTCCTCTCCAGTACCCTGGCATAGACTTTCCCAGGTAGGCTGAGAAGTGTGATCCCCCTATAGTTGGAACACACCCTCCGGTCCCCCTTCTTAAAAAATAGGGACCACCACCCCGGTCTGCCATCCCAGAGGCACTGTCCCCGACTGCCACGCGATGCTGCAGAGGCGTGTCAGCCAAGACAGCCTCACAACATCCAGAGACTTGAGGTACTCAGGGCGGATCTCATCCACCCCCGGTGCCTTGCCACCGAGGAGTTTCTTAACTACCTCGGTGACTTCAGCTTGGGTGATGGACGAGTCCACCTCTGAGCCCTCAGCCTCTGCTTCCTCAATGGAAGAAGTGACGGCGGGATTGAGGAGATCCTCGAAGTATTCCTTCCACCGTCCAACGACATCCCCAGTTGAGGTCAACAGCTCCCCACCTCCACTGTAAACAGCATTGGTAGGGCACTGCTTCCCTCTCCTGAGGCACCGGACGGTTTGCCAGAATCTCTTCGAGGCCAGCCGATAGTCCTTCTCCATGGCCTCACCGAACTCCTCCCAGGCCCGAGTTTTTGCCTCCACAACCACCCGGGCTGCAGTTCGCTTGGCCTGCCGGTACCCGTCAGCTGCCTCAGGAGTCCCACAAGCCAACCAGGCCCGATAGGACTCCTTCTTCAGCTTGACGGCATCCCTTACTTCCGGTTTCCACCACCGGGTTCGGGGATTGCCGCCTCGACAGGCACCGGAGACCTTACGGCCACAGCTCCGAGCGGCCGCTTCGACAATGGAGGTGGAGAACATGGTCCACTCGGACTCAATATCTCCGGCCTCCCTCGGGATCCGGTCGAAGCTCCACCGGAGGTGGGAGTTGAAGATCTCTCTGACAGGAGACTCGGCCAAACGTTTCCAGCAGACCCTCACAGTATGCTTGGGTCTGCCGAGTCTGTCCAGCTTCCTCCCCCGCCATCGGTTCCAACTCACCACCAGGTGGTGATCAGTTGACAGCTCCGCCCCTCTCTTTACCCGAGTGTCCAAGACATACGGCCGCAGGTCAGATGAAACGACCACAAAGTCGATCATCGACCTACGGCCTAGGGTGTCCTGGTGCCACGTGTACTGATGGACACCCTGTAAACTGTAGTAGACTGTAGTAAACTGTAACTAGCACAGAAGTCCAATAACTGAACACCGCTCGGGTTCAGATCAGGGGGGCCGTTCCTCCCAATCACGCCCCTCCAGGTGTCACTGTCGCTGCCCACGTGGGCATTGAAGTCTCCCAGTAGAACGACGGAGTCCCCAGTCGGAGCACTGTCCAGCACCCCTCCCAGAGACCCCAAGAAGGCCGGGTACTCTACACTGCCGTTTGGCCCGTAGGCACACACGACAGTGAATGTCCCGTAGGCGCAGGGAAACGACCCTCTCATTCACCGGGGTAAACTCCAACACATGGCGGCTGAGCTGGGGGGCTATAAGTAAACCCACACCAGCCCGCCGCCTTTCACCGTGGGCAACACCAGAGTGGTGAAGAGTCCATCCTCTCTCGAGGAGTGTGGTTCCAGAGCCCAAGCCGTGCGTAGAGGTGATCCCGACTATCTCTAGTCGGAACCTCTCAACCTCACGCACAATCTCAGGCTCCTTCCCCGCCAGCGAGGTGACATTCCACGTCCCTAGAGCTAGCTTCCGTGTCCAGGGATCGGGTTGTCGAGGCCCCCGCCTTCGACTGCTGCCCGATCCTCTCAGCACCAGCCCCTTACGGTTCCTCCTGCAGGTGGTGAGCCCACGGGAAGGCGGCCCCACGTCGCTCCTTCGGGCTGAGCCCGGCCGGACCCCGTGGGGGAAGGCCCGGCCACCAGGCGCTCGCATACGAGCCCCAACCCCGGGCCTGGCTCCAGGGTGGGGCCCCGGCTGCGCCATACCGGGCGACGTCACGGTCCTTGGTTTGTTTTTTCTCATAAGGGTTTTTGATCCGCTCTTAGTCTGACCCGTCGCCTAGGACCTGTTTGCCTTGGGAGACCCTACCAGGGGCATATAGCCCCGGACAACATAGCTCCTAGGGTCATTCGGGTACTCAAACCCCTCCACCACGTTAAGGTGGCAGTTCAAGGAGGGGCAGGTAGACACCCAAGTATTTAAAAACTCCACACCAGGCATCCTGGGAGTGTCGGCTCCCCACCTCCCCACTCCCCAACTAAAACTGCTTCACTTTTTCCACAGTTTACTTTTGCTGACGATAAAATCTCATAGTTTCTTAAAACATAAGTTAAAACATTTACATCAGACTGGGATCCCACTGTTACTGCCAAGTCGTCTGCATATGCTGACAGGCAGAGTGAAGCATTAGAGTGTAGAATATTAAAACCAGAAAGACGATTTCTCAGATTTATTAAAAGAGGTTTAATAGTTAGAGTGTAAAACATTCCTGACAGTGAACAGCCCTGCCTGATCCCTCTGTACACTCTAAAAGGGGCACATAAACCACCATTAACCTTCAGTACACTCTCAATCTCACTGTACAACACCCTGATCATGGCTCTGAAACCAGGGTTGAACCCAAAGCATTCCAGCACCTTCCACAAGTATTCATGCTCAACCCGGTCAAAAACCTTTTCCTGGTCTAGGAAAATCAGACCAGTCTTCACGCCCAATAGACTGGAGACGTCCAAAATGTCACGAATTAAGTACACTATCAAATATCTGTCAGACACACAGTACGTCTGGTCATGCTGAATGATCTGCTCTATACAAACAATACACCCATCAAAGTACTGTGATGTAAACAAAAGAATAACCATCTAAATTACAACACTACAATTAAAATCACCTTCCAAAACTCTGCAGAGGTGCTGCGGTTTAAAATAACATTATAAAGTTTTTGTAAAAAAAAAAAAATCATTCTCTCCACTGCACTGGTGGCAGCATACACACAGATAAAAACTTCATAAAAATCTTCTTCACTTCTAAAAGCCTCCTGTTTAAAATTTCTTCTACAGTGTAAGAAAAAAATTACAATTAAAAAGCAGGGCAACACCACCACTAAGTGACGTGGATTAAAATCAGCAACCCGTCCCACTGCTTCACCCAATCAGCAGCATTACATCACGCTGTGGGTCTCCTGCAGCATAACATCAACACGTTTCTGCTTGACGAGCTCATACAGCTTTACTTTCTTTACGTGTTCCCTTCTTTACAAAAACGCAATGTGGATCCTGTTCATTAAAATGAAATACAAATATAACAAACAAACTCACACAAACTATTAGTCTTTAACCCTTCGTTATCAGCTTCTTCAGTCTAAAAATTTCTCGATCAGTAAAAGCACCTTCTCTTCTAAAATGTTTTATATCAAGAATAAATTGTTTACTGTCCAGGAAAAACTCTCTTCTCTCTTCTCTCTTCTACTGATACAGTCTTCTGCCACTTGTTAGTTTTTTTATGTCCTCAGCACTATAAAACACGTTTAGCGGTTCCTCCTGTGGCAGTTAAAAACTGAATCGAACATTGCGTCTTCACTGATTCAGGTTCCTCCACCTCCATGTCTTTCTTTGCCTGTTTTTCCCCTGTCCCCTACCTCGAAAGTCGGCACTTTGAACTGGGGCTCATCGTCCATCTCCACGTCTCCCCGTCCCCTTGCACTGGTGTAGTGTCTGGTGTCTCCTGGCGACAGCTCTGCATCCCTGTGCCTGCCTCTACCAGCGCAGGCAGCTCCAGCACTGCTCCACAGTCCACTGTGACTTTCAGTATCACTCAGCTTCTCCTGGTCCGGTTCTTTAGTAGCAGAACTGAGGGGAGAAACCAGTATACCCTGTTAGACTTCGGCACAGATTTTGGGACCCACAGCTGAAATGCCCTCCTAACTTTAAATGTTAACATTTCCTGATAAAAATGTGCTACACACACAAAGAAGACACTTTGAGCTTTACTGTCAATTGGTTGGTATTCATATTGATGACCAGGTAGCAGACAAGCTCTTGTTTTACAGTCATGACCATTCATATTGATGTGCAGTCATTCCAATCTCAACAACACACACACACACACACACACACACACACACACACACACTCACACACTCTTTTTAAGCATTTCTCTTATAAAAACAAATGGGCAATAAAACCAATAAAATGGTATAAAACTATAAAGGGAGATTTATTGTAACTTACAGATGTAGATCTCCAAGTCTCTGCTGTTGCTCCACCCCCAAAAATATTATCCACATCGCTGCTTTGTGCAAATCTCCAATAAAACTACTTTTTTGACTGTGATTTTTTTGTTTTTTTGTAAACAAAGTCTAGTTAGCACGAGCTATAAACAGCTGTTTGTGTTGACCTGAGAGCTGCATCACTTCCTGGTTTGTCACTACGCACGTGCTGCTTCAACCAGTAAGAGTTTGTAAAGAATAATAAAACTAACACACGTGTAGAAAAAAATCCTCCCATATATCGTTAGAATCCTGCACTCAAAGACTGCATTTTCCATCAGTCATTTAGTTTCCATAATGTTACTGTCTGGAAATAAAAGGTTTGAAATGAGAGGTGGTGCAGAATAAAAACACCACACCCGCAGACTGAGTGTAGTCTGAAGCCCGAGATTCCGCCTCTTTTACTGTTTTTTACTTTTTATTTATTTTTTAGTTTGTGGTCTCATTTGTTTTGTAACACTATATTCTACCAGCCATATTTGGTTTTTTTTACCAGTGAGATGTCGTTTTTTATGCGAAAGTTATTCTGAAATATATAAACACAAACACCAGCCGAAGTTCAGTGACATAAACAAAGGAATAAACATCTAAATGACAACACTATTGTTTGTTTGGAGCAGACTCGTTATTACAATAATAATGTAAGTAGTGCAGGTTTTATGCATGTTGTTGTTGTGTACTGCTTACACACATTCAGCAAATACATTCGTTATACGTTTTCCATTAAAAACAGAGATCTGAAATCACTGCTTGAGACTCAGAGCTTTAAAATGATGTATAGT
>JAAIIK010019291.1:41299-56628 GCA_014706435.1 Silurus glanis | reverse complement strand
TACTGAATTAAAATGAACGTAGTCACGTAGAATCGCGCACTCATACGTGCGAGCAGCGGGAACAGAAGCTGGTCAGAAGCGGAGATGGCAAACTAGGGATTACATTACTGTGATGGAAGTGTTCTTATTATTTTGAAATAGTCGAGGAGAAGGAGAAAGGAATAATGGTTAAGTGTAGATTATGTGTTGGTGAAAAGCTCTTGTCAACTGCAAAAAATACCACTTAAAAAAAAAAAAAACCATCTGCATGCAAAGCACAGCACTACAGATGTGTGCGTGTGTGTGTGTGTGTGTGTGTGTGTGTGTGTGTGTGTGTATAATGTTGAATATATGTAACATTATGCAATGTTGCATATATGTAAATGGAGACAGAAATATAGAAAACTTTTGCCGACTTTCCACCTCTGCAGGTCTATAGACTGCTCAGAATAAAAGTTTTCCATGGGAGACACATGTACGATGCCATCGCAGCGGAGATAGAGAGCAAATTCACAGCTCATTTGCTGTGAACTCAAAAGCAGTGTACAGAAGTGCGACTGGAAAGTGTTCAGCCTTGTGGTCAAAAGTTAGTCGATCATCTTATTGTTCTCTAAGAAGTTATTAAACATTTTAAATGTCTTTTGCCCTAATATAACTTATTTCCTAATGGCAATTATCTATATTACACCCGTTACACCTGTAAGGCATGAAAGAGATACAAGTAACGCAAAAGTAACGCAAAAGTAATATAACGCATTACTTTCCATAAAAAGTAACTAAGTAACGTAATTAGTTACTTTTTTGGGGAGAAACTCAATATTGTAATGCATTACTTTTAAAAGTAACGTTGCCCAACACTGAGAATGAACATTCTGTAAAATAACTCTAAACTGAGTATTTGTTTTGGTTTATGTTCTTAAGTATGTACTGTATCTTACAATAACCAAAACAGTTCTTGAACAAAAATAAAATATGACAAAGGTTTATATTGATAATTTGTATATCATAAAACACACTGTTCAGTAGAATATACAAAAACCTTGCTTTTTTTATCACCTCAGCTTTCGGTGCTAACACACCTCTTATAAAGTCATGGGTAAACCTTTTTTTTAACTATATTTGTTTTAAATTTGTGAAAATACCCAAAATGCTTCTTATTGAAGTAAACTTCTCAATAAGTAAATGGAATGTATTTTCCAGGTCATGCCTCCACTGGAGTTGCTCTTAAACATATAGATTTGATTATATTGATAATGTTAAATGGCTGTTCTGGTAAGTTGGTGGGAGTGATTTACATGGAGATATTGCGGAATCATTCATGGTAAATAAAGTGGCTATAGCTGATGAGTGTCTGCAGTCATCTGTAATTTCTTGTTCAGAAAATAAGAAAAACTACTGTTACATCTGTGGGAAACCACAATCAAAAATCTCTCGAAATTTGAAAACACATATAGCAGAAGGTGAAGTTGGGTTCTGTGTGAGAGAGTGTGTGTATGTGAGACAGTGTGTGTGTGTGTGTGTGTGTGTGTGTGTGTGTGTGTGTGTGTGTGTGTGGTGTGTGTGAGACAGTGTGTGTGTGTGTGTGTGTGTGTGTGTGTGTTTGTGTGTGAGGCAGTGTGTGTGTGTGTGTGTGTGTGTGTGTGAGACAGTGTGTGTGTGTGTGTGTGAGACAGTGTGTGTGTGTGTGTGTGTGTGTGTGTATGTGTGTGTGTGTGTGTGTGTGTGTGTGTGTGTGTGTGAGACAGTGTGTGTGAGACTGTGTGTGTGTGTGTGTGTGTGTGTGTGTGTGTGTGTGTGTGTGTGTGAGAGACAGTGTGTGTGAGAGTGTCTCACGTCCTTTGCGGCTGCAGTCTCTGGTCACTGTAGGGAATCAGGGCCACCAGCTCATTCAGCTGTTCTGTAAAATGGAAAATGAAAAAAATGACAGAACCAGTTTCTCTCTCTCTTTGATTTAAGTAATTATAAGAACAAACCCAGTACACACACACCTGCTAATGTGAACATCAAGATTGAAATGTTAACCGCAGTGTGTGTGTGTGTGTGTGTGTGTGTTTATGCTGGTGTTGTTCTGATAATTACTTACACCACGCACTAATGTTCAAAGTTTAGAACTTTGTTCTGATTGTTTCAGCACCAAATGATGCGATTGGTTTGGTCGAGTCGTTTTTTTAGTAAACCTTGTTTTTACAGTTTCTGCAGAATCTGTGCTGCAGGAGGTAGCGGTGATACTCACCCGAGGGGATGCGTCCCGAGCCCTGACAGGTGGGACAGGTAATGCTGTCTCTGCCTGTGAACTCCACATATGGGAACCTGGCGATGTCCTCCTGTCTGTCCCGCCCATCCAGAGAGTCGTCATCATCCACTCGCTCCACCGGACCATCTGCACCGCCCATCCTCCTGACACCGCCCACTAAATCATAGTGTTCAGACCACAAGAAGCCCATTAGCCCCACGCTTAACACACACACATGAACACACATACACAGACACAAACACACACATATATATATATATATATATATATATATATATATATATATATATATAAAAATAACACAAACATACTCAGTCAACCTGTAAACTGTAGAAAGTGGCATGTGTGTAAAGCCCAGGAGATTTCTAACAAACAAAACCAACCCATCTGGTACAAACAGCCATGCCACAGCTTTAAACTAATAAGATTACAAATTTCTTCATTTTACTGCTACGTGATTGGCTGTACAGTTGTGTAAGTGTCATTCAGGACAGCTATTGTGGCCGAGTTTTATCAATAATCTTCCAGAGTATTGATAATTAGATCTCCGTCTGACCCCGCAGAGCTCGACTGGACCACTGAATGTCTACGTTCCGTTAAACTTTAGATGATAAAAATGAGCACAGTGGTATAATGATCATACGCGCACCTTAAAACAGACCACTCCGAAATTAGAACGTAAATGGAGTCAAACCAAATGAACAGTATTTCAAATAGTGTCCTTGCCACATAAAGTGCACGTGTGCAACCTGGTGCAAACAGTGCAAAAGACAACACAAGACAGTGCAAGACAATACACAATACACAGAACACAAAATAGCTCCGCCAGTAAACCTGTCGTAACAAAATAAACTGAACAGTAGCAGAAAAGTGTAAACAATATTGTGCAAAAGAACAAATAGCAGCAATGTGCAAAAAAATGTGCAAAAATGCCATGTAAACATTTTGCGGTAATGATTAGTGTGAGTGGTACTGAATCATGGGTGTGCGAAGTGTATGATGTGTGTTGATTCCGGTTTGAACAGATCAGTCACACAGTTGTGTGTGTGTGTGTGTGTGTGTGTGTGTGTGTGTGTGTGTGTGTGAGTTCAGTCCAGTTGTTTGTTGAGTAGCCTGATGGCTTGAGGGAAGAAACTGTTGCGGAACTGTCAAGGAAGAAGTGAGAGCAGCTATTAAGAGGATGAAGAGTGGAAAGTCAGTAGGACCAGATGACATACCGGTAGAAGCATGAAGATGTTTAGGAGAGATGCAGTGGAGTTTTTAACCAGGTTGTAGAAAGTGAGAAGATGCCTGAGTAATGGAGAAGGAGTTTGCTGGTACTGATCATTAAGAATAAGGGAGATGTGCAGACCTGCAGTAACTACAGGGGAATAAAGTTGATCAGTCACACCATGAAGTTATGGGAAAGAGAGGTGGAAGCCAGGCTGAGAGAAGAGGTTTTAGAAAAGGTTGTAGCACAGCAGTTCTGCTCACACCTACTTATGAATAACATTTTTGAAATGTATCAGTCAGGATTTCGGCCTCATCATAGCAAAGAGACGGCGCTAGTTAAGGTGGTAAATGACCTGTTATTGGCCTCTGATCAGGGTTTTGTCTCCTTACTTGTTTTGCTTGACCTCAGTGCAGCTTTTGACACCATTGATCACACTATACTACTTGCTAGACTTGAGAACATTGTTGGAATAAAGGGAACAGCTCTCTCTTGGCTCAGGTCTTATTTGACTGATCGCTATCAGTTTGTTGATGTAAATGGTGAGTTCTCCACACTCTCTGAGGTAAAGTTTGGTGCTCCTCAAGGATCTGTCTTAGGCCCACTGCTTTTCTCTTTATATATGCTGCCTCTTGGTGAAATTATTCATAAACATGGTATTCGCTTCCATTGCTATGCTGATGATACACAGCTGTATATTTCAGCAAAGCCAGATGAGAGAGATCAGCTTAACAATGTTGAGAAGTGTGTAAAGGACATTAGACAGTGGATGCTTGATAACTTTCTTCTGCTCAACTCAGATAGGACCACATGCAGCTAGAAGCAAACTTTCAGATTACGTAGTATCTCTGGATGGTGTTTCTGTTTCAGCGTGTACGGCTATCAAAGACCTTGGTGTGATTATTGACCCTAGTCTTTCCTTTGAGGCTCACGTGAATATCACCAGGATCGCCTTCTTTCACCTTAGAAATATTGCTAAAATTAGAAATATGATGTCGTTACAGAATGCAGAAAAACTAGTTGATGCTTTTGTAACATCTAGATTAGACTACTGTAACGCTTTACTGTCTGGGTGTTGGAGTAAGTGCAGAAATAAGCTTCAGTTAGTTCAGAATGCAGCAGCAAGAGTCCTCACTAGATCTAGAAAATATGAGCACATCAGCCCTGTTTTAATCATCTACACTGCTCCCAATTACATCTCACACTGATTATAAAATACTACTACTGACGTATAAAGCACTTAACGCTCTCACGCTGCAGCATCTGAGTGAACTTCTGTACCAGTATGATCCTCCACGCCTTCTTAGATCAAAAGGTGCAGGCTATTTGTTGGTTCCTCAAATAATGAAGACTCCAGCAGGGGGCAGATGTTTCTCTTATAAATCCCACAGTTATGGAACAGCCTTCCTATCAGTGTTCGGGACTCAGACACAGTCTCAGTGTTCAAGTCGAGGCTGAACACATTTATTTAGTGGAGTCTTTAGTCAGTAGGTGTTTGTGAGGTAAAGGCTCAGATCTGGAGGGAACATGGATATGGAGTGTTTGGTGAACTGGGATATTTGAATGCTGTCGTCCCCTCACATTCACACGTTCACTCAGGTTTGTTGACGGTGGTGTGGTGGGTCGTCTCTTATCCCAGAGATCCCTCATGTCTGTATTACCTTCTGGTTCTCCCTTTTAGTTCTGCTGCCATAGCGAGTCTTGCCGGAGTCCAAAATGCACAGTGACATTAACTTTCATACAACAATAAGGACACTTAATAATCAATATCCTTCTCTTCCTGTCACCCTCTTCTCTCTCTCTCTCTCTCTCTCTCTCTCTCTCTCTCTCTCGGTCGAGTTATACATGCTCCTGAGGTTCCAGGAACTGAATTATTATAACTATAATTTTCCTATTATCATTTTTATCACAAGATTCTTTACTTAATCACCTCAGTTTATGTGTAAAGACTTGAATGTGACTCTCAGCACACTGATCTATTAATAGAATGATATTAATGACTCAAACGCTGATTGATTTCTATTACAATTATCATGAACACAAAACCTTCTTTATATAGTCTTCTTTTTTCAGCTTCTCCCATTAGAAGGCGCCACAGCAGATCATCAGTCTCCAGACCCCCCCTGTCCTCTACATCTGCCTCTTTCACACCAACTACCTGCATGTCTTCCCTCACCACATCCATAAACCTCCTCCTTGGTCTTCCTCTTTTCCTCCTTCCTGGTGTCTCCATCCTCAGCATTCTTCTACTGATATACCCCATGTCCCTCCTCTGCACATGTCCAAACTCACAGATTGCTCACAGATGGTCACCTCTTCTCTCAGCCTGGCTTCCACTACTCTTTCCCATAACTTCATGGTGTGACTGATCAACTTTATTCCCCTGTAGTTACTGCAGGTCTGCACATCTCCCTTATTCTTAAAGATCAGTACCAGCACACTCCTTCTCCATTCCTCAGGCATCTTCTCACCTTCCAGAATCTTGTTAAACAATCTGGTTAAAAACTCCACTGCATCTCTCCTAAACATCTCCATGCTTCTACCGTTATGTCATCTGGTCCAACCGACTTTCCACTCTTCATCCTCTTAATCGCTGCTCTCACTTCTTTCAGTCTTCACTCTCCTCCTCTTCTTCTTCACCTCTAAATCATTTTAGCAAAATCTACCACCATCACAGGTGTGTAAGTGTGATGAAAATGTTTCATACTTTTATTGTTTTTTTATTTATTTAAAAAAACTCCAAATTTACAAGTTTTCACAATGGCTTATTAGTGAAGTGTCCCTATACAAATACCCTGGATATAAAGTGTACACTATCTAGTGCCCTACACGTGTTATAAGAGCTGAGTTTGGAACTTTGTTGTAAAAAGTAAATTTAAACCAGAATTTCAATCGCGCGCGTGTGAGAGTTTATTAGTTTCTGTGAGCTAATGAATGGTGAATAAATGTTATTCTTACCTGTTAAATGCCCTGATAAAAACACAGAAGTGTAAATTAATGCTTACTTCTTCTCCTTCTGTTTGCTTTCTGCTCGCTCATTCTCTTTTCTTTTGCGCCATACTGCAGGGTTATTCCCGAATCGGTTTACTACTGCCCCCTCTGGGCCGGAACTATAACTACAACCAAAAGTGTACATTATTGAATTTCTGCTTGCGATTTTGGTATATCCAAATATAAATGATGAGAAAAGAACTCAAAGTGTTTTTATATTATTTAAACATTTTGAACATTATTTGTGCTTTTCCTTAATAATAATCTTCTTCTTCTTTTCCCATTAGGGGTCTCCACAGCAGATCATCCGTCTCCGGTCCTCTACATCTGCCTCTTTCACACCAACTACCTGCATGTCTTCCCTCACCACATCCATAAACCTCCTCCTTGTTCTTCCTCTTTTCCTCCTTCCTGGTGTCTCCATCCTCAGCATTCTCCTACCAATATAACTCATGTCCCTCCTCTGCACATGTCCAAACCATCTCAATCACACCTCCCTCACCTTGTCTCCAAAACGTCCTACATGAGCTGTTCCTCTAATAAACTCATTTCTAATCCTGTCCATCGTCATCACTCCCAATGAACATCTCAACATCTTCAGCTCTGCCACCTCCAGCTCCACCTTCTGTCTTTTACTCAATGCCACTGTCTCTAAACCATACAACATCTCAGGTCTCACCACAGTCCTATAAACTTTCCCTTTCACTCTCACAGATACTCTTCTATCACAAATCACTCCTGCTATCACTCTTCTCCACCCACTCCACCCTGCCTGCACTCTTTTCTTCACTTCTCTAACACACTCTCCATTACTTTGCACTGTTGACCCCAGGTACCTGAACTCCTCCACCTTCTCCACCTCTTCTCCCTGCAACTGCACCACTCCACTGCCCTCCCTCTCATTCACACACATGTACTCTGTCTTACTCCTACTGACTTTCATTCTCCTTCTCTCCAGCGTGTACCTCCACCTTTCCAGGCTCTTCTCCACCTGCTCCCTACTCTCACCACTAATCACAATATCATCCACAAACATCAGAGTCAATGGAGACTCCTTTCTGACCGCGTCCATCAACCTATCCATCACCACTGCAAACAGGAAAGGGCTCAGAGCCGATCCTTGATGCAGTTCCACCTCCACCTTGAACCAGTCTGTCGTTCCTACTTCACATTTCACTGCTGTCACACTGTCCTCATACATGTCCTGCACCACCCTCACATACTTCTCTGATACACCAGACTTCCTCATACAATACCACAACTCCTCTCTCCACCCTGTCGTACGCTTTCTCTAAATCCACAAACACACAATGCAGCTCCTTCTGACCTTCTCTATACTTCTCCATCAACATCCTCAAAGCAAATAATGCGTCTGTGGGTACCAGCACACTCCTTCTCCATTCCCAATCATCCAGCACCTCTTCACCACCACCGAGCCCCTGTCTGACCTCTTCCTTAAACCTCATACTACAGACTTCCTCCTTCAGTTTCCACCATCTTATTATTCTTTTAGTCTTCACTCTCCTCCTCTTCTTCTTCACCTCCAAAACCATCCTAAACACCACCATCCAATGCTGTCTAGCTACACTGTCCCCTGCCAACACCTTACAGTCTCCAAACTCCTTCAGGTTGCATCTCCTACATAGAACATATTCCACCTGTGTGCACCTTCCTCCACTCTTATATGTCACCCTGTGATCCTCCTTCTTCTTAAAATAAGTGTTCACCACTGTCATTTCCATCCTTTTAGCAAAATCTACCACCATCTGCCCTTCCACATTCCTCTCCTTAAGGCCATACCTACCATCACCTCCTCATCACCTCTGTTCCCTTCACCTACATGCCCATTAAAGTCTGCACCAATCACCAATCGTTCATTCCTAGGTTCACCTTCTACCACTTCATCTAACTCACTCCAGAATTTTTTCTTCTCTTCCATCTCACAACCCACTTGTGGAGCATAAGCACTGATGACATTTATCACCCCTTCAACTTCCAGCTTCACGTTCATCACCCTATCAGAAACTCTCTTCACCTCCACTACACTCTTACTGTACTCTTCCTTCAGAATCCCCCCTACACCATTTCTCTTTCCATCCACACCATGATAGAACAGTTTAAACACCTCCAATGTTCCTGGTCTTACTACTTTCTCCTCTCCATCATATCAGCTCCCTCTCTCCCTGTACCAGTCATAGTACCAACATTTAAAGTACCAACCCAAACCTCCACTCTCCTACACTTCTCCTTTCCCTGCTGTCTCTGTAGACGTCTTCCTCCTCTCCTTCTTCCCCTTCAGCCAACAGTAGTCCAATTTTCACCGGTACCCTGTTGGTTAACGATACCTGTGGTGGTCGTAGGTAACCCGGGCCTCGACCGATTCGATATGAAGTTCTGATTCGTGATCCGCATATTTGATTTGGCACGTTTGACGCTCAATGCCCCTTCTAATGCAACCCTCCCCATTTAGCCGGGCTTGAGACCGACACTAAGAGTGACCTGACTTGTGCAACACTAGTAGCTGGGTTCATTTCCATAATAATAATAATAATCAGAAATCAGAAAAAGTTTTATTGGCAGGTACAGCAAAGGGTTCAGCAAAGAGCACTTTACAGTACTAGGAATTTGTCTTGGTGTCAGGTGCAAACAAATACACATACGGAATGTGTACACAGTTTTTAAATAATAAAAACTGTAATCAACTAAATAAATACTGTATATAGAGAGTGGCTTTGCATGAGAAGTAGAATGTGAAATTTAATGTGACTCTCCAACCATATATACACATATGAAGTATATACACAATCTAGAAGGAAATAAATATTGTATACAGAACTGTGAGTTTGCGTGAAAAGTAGTGCAACTTAGAATATGAATGTGAAAGCGACTGTAAATTGTTTGAGGGGGAGGGGTAGGGGGGTTCATCTGCAGCTTGGCCTTGTCCTTGGCTGTAGCTGCAGCAAACCAGGCAATGATGGATAATGTGAGAATAGATTTGATTATGGCAGTGTAGAAGTTCACCAACATTTTGCAGGGAGGTGAAACTTCTTCAGCTGCCACAGGAAATACATCCTTTGCTGAGCCTTCTTGGTGAGGGTGCTGATGTTCTGCTACCACTGAGCTCCTGAGTGATGGTGGTGCCCAGGAAGTGGAAGGACTCGACAGATGTCACTGGAGAGTCACAGAGCATGACAGGGATGGGGCTGGGTCCTTACTGAAATCCACCATCTACCAAGATGGCGCCGGTGAGGTCGGCTGCCGTCACGACTGCTCCGGCTACGTTTTCAGTAGTTACAGTTCCATCTACACAAGATGGACACCATTAGATATGACAGAGACACTCTTATATCTATTGGTGTACAATGCACTCACCTTTCACCGTTTTTAAACCCGGACCCATGCTGGCCGAGAGAGATCCTGAGGGAGAACAAAGGACGCGACCCGTACCGGCGTCCGCGAGGGAAACGAGCCGGCGTCAGGAACAGGCTGAGGGCACGCGCACACCGCGCTCCCTTACCTAGTATCCCAGCGGTACCGGACCACGCCATCCAGCCGGACGAGTTTTTCTCGGTTTACCGTATGGACAGAACACTGGAGTCGGGGAAGTCAAGAGGAGGTGGAGTGTGTCTGATGGTGAACAACCACTGGTGCGACAGCGCGAGCATCGTTCCTCTTTCACGCTCCTGCACACCAAATCTGGAACTACTGACCATCAAATGTCGGCCCTTCTATCTACCTCGGGAATTCAGCTTGGTCATAGTCAGTGGCATTTATATTCCACCTCAAGCGGACACGGACAATGCGATATGGGATTTGCACGAGACAATAACACTTCAACAAACACAGCATCAGCACATCACCTGCCCCACCAGGGGCGAAAGGACACTGGACCACTGCTACACACCTTTCAAGAACAGCTACAAGGCACAATCACATCCACCCTTTGGGAAATCGGACCATGCCGCCATCTTCCTCATGCCTGTTTACAAACAAAGGCTGAAGCAGGAAGCCCCGGTTCAGAGGGAGGTCGCATGCTGGACTGACCAATCGGTGGCCGCTCTGCAGGAGCGCTTTGGATGACGCAGACTGGGACATGTTCAGGCGCAGCTCTGATGACGTCAACATGTTTACGGAAGCGGTTGTGGGATTCATCGGGAAACTAGCAGATGATACAGTGCAAAAAAACACTATCAGAACGTTTCCCAACCAGAAGCCGTGGGTGGATAAAACCATCCGCGACGCTCTGAGATCCCGCTCTGCTGCCTATAACACGGGGCTCGCCACCGGGGACATGAACGAGTACAAGGCTGCGTCCTACAGTGTTCGCAGAGCGGTGAAGGATGCAAAGCGGCGCTACGGGAGGAAACTAGAGTCACAGTTTCAACATGGTGGCTCTAGGAGCCTGTGGCAGGGACTAAGAACAATAACGGACTACAAAACACCATCTTCTAAAATGGTGAATGTGGACGCTTCTCTGGCAGACGAGCTAAACACCTTTTACGCTCGTTTCGAGGCTGCAGCTAACCACGCTAGCGGCGCTAGCGCCACAACCAGCATGCACGCTGAGAGAGCCGGAGATGTAAACACATTCACCATCTCAGAGCATGACGTGAGGAGGGCATTCAAGAGAGTGAATACCAGGAAGGCAGCAGGACCAGACGGCATCACAGGTCGGGTTCTGAAAGCCTGCGCTGACCAGCTAGCACCGGTGTTCACTGAGATATTCAACCTCTCACTGGAACAGTCTGTTGTCCCCTCATGTTTTAAACAGTCCACTATTGTTCCTGTCCCGAAGAAACCCCGGCCCGCCTGCCTTAACGACTATCGCCCTGTAGCCTTGAACTCAGTAGTGATGAAGTGCTTCGAGAGACTGGTCAGAGACTTCATCACTGCATCACTACCAGACACACTGGACCCATTACAGTTTGTGTACCGTCAGAACCGCTCTACTGAGGACGCCATTGCTCATCTCCTACACACCACGATGAGCCACCTGGACCAAAGAAATGGGAATTATGCAAAGATGTTGATTGTGGACTACAGTTCACCGTTTAACACCATAATTCCCTCCACACTCACCTCTAAGTTGGAGGTCCTGGGACTCAGCCTGCCACTGTGTCAATGGATCTCTAACTTCCTGACAGACAGACCACAAGCCGTACGGGTGGGAAAACACACCTCATCCACCCTCACCCTCAGCACTGGAGCTCCCCAGGGTTGTGTTCTGAGCCCCCTGCTTTACTCAATGTACACATATGACTGTGTGGCCACTTCCAACTCCACCACCATCATCAAGTTTGCTGACGACACCGTTGTGGTGGGCCTGATCTCCAACAACGATGAGACGGCCTACCTACAGGAGGTTAAAAACCTGGAGAGATGGTGCCAGGAGAACAACCTTCTCCTGAATGTCAGCAAGACTAAGGAGTTGATCGTGGACTTCAGCACAAAGCGGGAGCGGTCATACCAACCGATAAACATCAGCGGGACCCCAGTGGAGAGAGTGGACAGTTTCTGGTACCTAGGTATTCACATCACACAGGACCTGTCTTGGTCCTGTCACACCAACACCCTGGTGAAGAAGGACCGGCAGCGTCTGTACCATCTGAGATGCTTAAGGGACTTTAAACTTCCCTCTCAGGTGCTTAAGACCTTCTACACCTGCACCATTGAGAGTGTTCTGACGGGTAGCATCACTTCCTGGTTCGGGAACAGCACCATGCAGGACAGACGAGCCCTCCAGAGGGTGGTGCATTCAGCTGAACGTACCATCCACACCGAGCTCCCTGACCTGCAGGACATCTACAGCACACGGTGCCAGACCAGAGCTAGGAAGATTATGAAGGACCTCAGCCATCCCAACAATGGACTCTTTTCTCTGTTGCGTTCGGGGAAACGCTTCCGCTCCCTGAAAGCGAACACAGAGAGAATGAGGAGAAGCTTCTTCCCGCCATTCGGAGTTTAAACCAGGAAACACCCAGGATCTAAAAACTGGCCCACTCTCTCCATCATCACACTTCCTCTCTATACATAGCTCACCTTTCGCACCACGACACTTTAAACTCCGGACTTGCACAGCACAGTGCACTTTATATTTTATTTTATTTTATTTTATACCACACCGCACACGGACACTTTATGGTCATTGTTATACCACACCATACTGCACATGGACACTTTTTGGACACTTTACACCACACCATACCGCACACGGACACTTACGGACTTTTTTTTTTACACCACACCATACCGCACACGGACACTTTATGGACAATCTAAACCACCAAAAAATTGTCTATTGTTTACTGTTTATTGTTTACTTTCCACTTTATGCCATAAGCATTTTTTTTTGTATATACATCTTTTTCTTTTGTCTCACATACATAAATCTTTATATATCTTTATATTCTTATATTTTATTTTATATAGTTTTTTTATACTTTATTTATCTGCCTTCTTTTTCCCCATCCTATTCCCTGCCGGACTGTCGTAATAAGCATTTCACTGCATGTCGTACCCTGTATGTATGTGTATGTGATGAATAAAACTTGATTTGATTTGATTTGAATCTCCACTGTCTTAAAGAGAATTAAGCCCAAGGTTGTTTATGCTGCACCATGACACCAGACGGTCCATCTCATTCCTATACGTCGACTCATCCCCATGAGGCCGATGAGGGTGTTATCATAAGCAAGCCATTGGTGTACAGGGAGAATAGCAGAGGAGAAAGGACACAGTCTTGGGGGATCCAGTGCTGATGTTCAAGGAGTCAGAGACATGCTTTCCCAGCCTCTTGAACTGCCATTTTTCTGTCAGGTCTGTGATCCAACTGTACATGGAGTCATGCACATTCAGCTGGGAGAGCTTGTCTCTGAGCAGAGCTGGGACGATTGTGTTGAAGGCAGAGCTGAAGTCTACATACAGTATCCTGGCCTAGGATCATATGGAGTCTAGAAATTGGAGGATGAAGTGGAGGGCCATGTTCCAGGTGAACTGTAGTCGATCCAGGAGAGGGTCTGTAATGTCCTTGATTACAAGGTGCTCAAAAGAATTCATGACCACAGATGTCAGGTGATGGGTCTGTAATAATTAAGTCCTGTGATCCTTGTTTTTTTGGGGACTGTGACGATGGGTGAGGTCTTGAAGCAGGCTGGCAAATGGCTGGTCTCCAGTGAGGTATTAAAAATGTTGCAATGGTCCAGTACGTTCCCCTCTACGGTTGGGCACTTAATAAACTGTTTGTATTTGGGATGTTCGTGAGAGAGATTACCTTTATTAAAGTCTCCTAGAACAATAACCAAGGCGTCCGGGTTTGTCCATTTCACACACAATATTTTGTCAGCCTGCGCGTTGCGCTTCACGCACATTACCTTGAGGCGGGTTGTAAACGCAGATGAATATGAATGAGGAGAACTCACGGGGAGAGTTACAGGGCTTGCAGTTAATGGTGAAGGCCTCTAGGTCTGGGAAATAGAGTTGAGACAGTACTCTCACATCGTTTCACCAACTGTTGTAAACATAGAAACATATTCCTCCAACTTTTGTTTTGCCAGGAAGCTCTGTGTATCTGTCCGCTCTATGAAGATTAAATCCATCCAGCTGTAGCGCAGAGATCACCCAGCCATGTTTCCATTAAGCACAAAACACTAGATGTAGGAAAGTCTTACTCATCTATTTTGTTGCAAAGTGAGCACACGTTAGAGAGGAATATCCTCTATTAATCTAATATCGCACGAGTAAACCTGAGAGTTTCCCTCTTCTGCAGGGCTTAATTTTGTTATGTGCCGCCTTGATCAAAATTGCCAGTAAATCCACGGTAAAAGCCAGAAAATTCAGAGATAAGTCCACTGGGGTGGTAGCTCTATCTAAATAACAACACAAAGAAAGGAAAAGTAGAGCACACCAAAACACCGTGGCAGCCATCTTGTTCAGAACTATTAATAATAATAATAATAATAATAATAATAATAATAATAATAATAATTCATTTCGCTTAGGCAAGCTCTGATGCATCTGTAATTTCTGATTCCTTTCTGCCAGAACCATCAGGAAATTCTTCAGCGGTTTGTGCTGCAGGAGATCTTCTGTGAGGTCAGAGCAGATAGCATTCTCTTCTCACACTCATCAATGAGCCTTGAGCATTCATGACGTTATCACCAGATCACTGATTGTCCTTCCTTGGAGCATTTTGGTAGGTACTAACACCCTGCACACCAGGATAAATCCCTCAACACCTGCTGTTCTGGAAATGCTTTGACCCAAACCTCTAGGCATCACAATCTGTCCTTTTTGAAGTCACCCAGATACTTACACTCACACATTTTTCCTGCTTCCAACACAAAAAAGACTGTTTACCTGTTGATGAATAAACCCATTTACCCAAAGCCCCTTTACAGGAGTTGATGTTACGGCTGATTGGTGTGTAATTATCAGCTAAATATTATTATTCAGTCATGTGGCATCAGTAAAGATCTTTCACTCTTCAGGTGAAAGGTGACAGTATACCAAAAATGTATATTTGTAATTGATTTATTTCTGTAAAGTTGCTTCGGAACACGCTACACAAATCACACTCAACTGAAAACTAAATACCAAAAACTCTAAACGTGAACTGAAATGGACACCCTCATCAGAATCATTACAGTTTTCACTCATTTTCATTTTTACAGCAGCATCAGAATCAGATACCAAACATTCAGGCAAACTTCTGATTATAATCAGTTTAATAAAATTTCATAATTTTATTCAAAATAAATCAACAATTCTAATAAAAGTGTCAGTGCATCAGTGTGTGTGTGTGTGTGTGTGTGTGTGTGTGTGTGTGTGTGTATCACTGAGAGTGTATTTCTGTGTGTGTGTGTGTGTGTGTGTGTGTGTGTGTGTGTGTGTGTGTGT
>JAAIIK010019289.1:0-10151 GCA_014706435.1 Silurus glanis | reverse complement strand
GAGAGAGAGAGAGAGAGAGAGAGAGAGAGAGAGAGAGAGAGAGAGAGTAATGTGTTAGAGAAGTGAAAAAAAGAGTGCAGGCAGGGTGGAGTGGGTGGAGAAGAGTGGCAGGAGTGATTAGTAACAGAAGGGTATCTGCAAGAGTGAAAGGGAAAGTTTATATGACTGTGGTGAGACCTAAGATTTTGTATGGTTTAGAGACAGTGGCTTTGAGTAAAAGACAGGAGGTGGAGCTGGAGGTAGCAGAGCTGAAGATGTTGAGGTTTTTGTTGGGAGTGACGAGGATGGATAGGACTAAAAATCAGTTTGTTAGAGGGACAGCGCATGTAGGACATTTTGGAGACAAGGTGATGGAGGTGAGATTAAAATGTTTTGGACATGTGCAGAGGAGGGACATGGGGTATATCGGTAGGAGAATGCTGAGGATGGAGCCACCAGGAAGGAGGAAAAGAGAAAGGCTAAGGAGGAGGTTCATGGCTGTGGTGAGGGAAGACATGCAGGTAGTTTGTTTGAAAGAGGCAGATGTAGAGGACAGGGGGGGGTATGGAGACGGATGATCCGCTGTAGCGACTCCTAATGGTAGAAACCAAAAGAAGAAGAACAAAAATTCAATCATTAATGTTCTTCCATAATTTTGGAAAGAAATTATTATTACAATCAATTTCTATGATGGCTTGGTTCAATGAAAATAAAAGAAGAAGAAGAAGAAGGAGAAGGAGAAGGAGAAGAAGAAGAAGAATATGAGATTTCTGCTTCTTTGCAACTTGACATATAATCAGAATATTATAAAAGATGCTCTTCCTCTTACTCTACAATGTAGTGGAAGCAGATGCAAATACAGAGTAAGAGCATCTTTTATAATTTGAACAGGCAAAAAAATCCAATAGGGAAGTCAGACTCAGAGACATGAAACAAGTAGTATGCTAAACAATCAGCAAATAAATTGAATGAGGCAAAACAACAACAAGAAACCAGAAAACCAAAAACAAGATCAAGACCAAAACAAGAAACATGAAAGAAAATTGCTCAGTAAAACACACTTATTGTATAACACACTTAACACTTATTGTGTTACTTTGCAATGATGAAACAGATAAAGATGGGTATTTAGACACATGAATAAAAGAACCAATAATGGGGAGAAATCACATGACCCACCGATGGCAATATTGGTGTAGTTCGATTGCTCTCTGACTCTGTATCCTTAAATCTGTTTTGTTCTCAGTAAAACTATCAACACTTGGATAATTTTGGGCTGTTCTTCTAACAGGGTTACGAATGAAGATGGCAAAACGCCAATTCACAGTGGCTTCCCTGGCGAAAAAGTAAGTCAAAGATCCCAATTATGTTCCTGAGGGGGAACTTCGCGCCAATGTTGCTGACGAGTTAAAGATGCACCTTAGCTTTGAGAGGGACCTGTTAAAGGAAGAATTCACCCAGACTTTGAGTTTTAGAGTAATAAGAAACAAAAGAGGACAGCTCTTCATAAAGCGAAAAAATACACTGTGGAGGTTAAGCTACCAGTAGACTCGAGACTTAGTGAGAATCAAAAGCCTGCCATTCCAAAATCTGTCTGAAAGAGGGTTTAGAAGGTGATGACCTACTTGGATTTATAAAGAATAACCTTCCTAAATGGATTCCCTCTCTTGCTGGTAAGGTAAAGGAGATTGAAAGAGTCCACCGAATTTACAGCAGAGAACATTCTAAATAAACCCCTTAATTCATCTTCACTGCAAGATGCTGCATTTTCGAGATCAGAGAACAATCCTGAATGGAGCTTCAGCCACTAAACGAACTCTTCATATGGGAGCGCCACTGCTTTTCTTCCCAGATCGTAGCACCGACACAGCATCTAAGAGGAGAGTTATGGCATTGGAAAGGAAGAAGCTAACTCAGCAGGGAATACAATCTTTCTTGCTCTAGCCCACGATAGTGAAAGTTACTCATCCAGGAAAGATATCTCTTCTAGAGACACTTGCAGATGTTGAAAAGTTCGCTCTTAATCTGGATTCTGCCAAAAAATCTAGAATGAATGACGCTGTAACAGTTGCGTCATGAGAATCCTAGGATGTAAACTGCAGATCGTGTTGAGGACCTGATTGTCTCTTCATCCAAAAATGAAAACGGGTCAGGTGTTGACAGACACACAGACGAGCCAGACTGCTAGGTTGGCCGTTTATCCAAAGACTTTGAGAACAGGTAGAAGAGTGTGTTCTTGCTTACTGCCTAGTTTGTTATTGTTCTTGTTTTGGTTTTTCGTTCTATACCCAGGACTGGTCAAGGATGTTTATCTGTCTAATGTAGACTTATATATTTTTATGAGTATTTTTATGCCTAGATGTTTGTGTATATGCATATTTTCTGTTCACCATTATCTTTCCAGGGGATTGCTTTGGAATTAAAAGATACATTTTGTGAGACCAAAGCCAAAATAGTAAATGTTCTTAATTGTTCTTTTTCTATTTCTTCTTCTTCATCTCTCGTTATGGGTCGCCACAGAGGATCATCCGTCTCCATACTACCCTATCCTCTGTATCTGCCTCTTTCAAACCAACTACCTGCATTTCCCATTCAGAAACTCGAGCTGCATCAACAACGCTTTGGGAACATTTCCACATTGTCCATGCTCTGAATCACATGTGTAATCAATCCAATGGAAAGCACGGGATTACAGACGGGGTTACGTCAGGACCAGGAAGCTATAAAAGCACATGGAGTGGAACCGGTGCCAGGTTTTGTTTGTTCAGGAAGTACTATGTGTGTGTAATTCTGAAAAAAAAAAATAATTAAAGCGACTAGTGAGAGAAAGCACTCGTTTCGGTTGTCATTCTAGGGTTGGATACGCACAGCCTATGTGTCGCTTGTTTGGAAGTGGAGCATGCTGGGTCCGTTCTCGAGGGAGCCAACTACGCAGATTGTGCACGCATATCAATGCGAATGCTCCGCTCCCACATAGCACTCTTCGAGTGACTCTTTTGCTCCTCGTAGTTCTGGCCCCGCTTTCATTGAGGTGAAGCAGCGTTCAAGGACCTGGGGCTCACAGGTGGACCTATCAGAGAGTTTGGAGATGGGCTTGTCCCTCTTGCAAGGTTTGAAAGCATGCCTTTTGGCGGTTTTGTCCCTTTGCGATGAGAGCGTGCAGCTCCGCCTCTTTTCATCTGAGGAGGGAGAGGGGATGGATGTCGGTGAGCCCTCAGACACCCCCCCTCAGCCTTTTCGAGGAGCTATTGAAGGTAGTGACGCGAGCCCTTGCCAGTCATTGATAGGTCCTCGGAGGCCAAAAAGCAGTCGGGTCCTTCCGTTTGGTCTTGCCCTCTCCCCTACCTTCACAAAGTGTGTGGATGTGGCACTGGTCCCCCTGAGACTTCGGGGCGTCCAAATTCTAAATTATTTCGACGATTGGTTGATATCTGCCCAATCGTGGCAGTTGGCTCTTATATGTCACCCTATGCTTCTCTTTCTTCTTAAAATAAAATAATCTTTTTAGCAAAATCTATCACCATCTGCCCTTTCACATTCCTCTCCTTAAAGCCGTACTCTACCTACCATCACCTCCTCATCACCTTTTTTCCCTTCACCTACATGTCCATTAAAGTCACAAATTTTTCATTTCTAGGTACACTTCCTCATTCCACCACCAACTTTCTTTGTGTTCCTTTCTATTTCTAGATGTCACAACAAGTATCTTTCTAGCTGTCTCTCTTGTTATTTCTTCAGTAGTTGCCCAATCATCCAGCACCTCTACACCACTGAGCCCCTGTCTGACCTCTTCCCTGAACCTCACACTACAGTCTTCCTCCTTCAGTTTCCACCATCTTAGTCTTCTTTCAGTCCTCAATCTCCTCCACTTCTTCTTCACCTCCAAAGCCATCCTGCAGACCACCATCCGATGCTGTCTATCTACACTGTCCCCTGCCAACACCTTACAGTCTCCAATCTCCTTCAGGTTTCTACTCCTACATAAAATATAGTCCACCTGTGTGCACCTTCCTCCACTCTTATACGTCACTCTATGATCCTCCTTGTTCTTAAAATACGTGTTCACCACTGCCACTTCCGTCCTTTTAGCAGAATCTACCACCATCTGCACTTCCACATTCCTTTCCTACTTATCACCTCCTCATCACCTCTGTTCCCTTCACCTACATGCCCATTGAAGTCTGCCCAAATCACCAATCGTTCTTTCCTAGGTCCACTCTCCACCACTTCATCTAATTCACTCCAGAATTTTTCCTTCTCCTCCATTTTACAACCCACTTGTGGAGCATAGGCACTGATGACATTTATCATCACCTCTTTAAATTCCAGTGTCACGTTCATCACCCTATTAGAAACTCTCTTCACCTCCACTACACTCTTACTGTACTCTTCCTTCAGAATCACCCCTACACCATTTCTCTTTCCATCCACACCATGATAGAACAGTTTAAACCCACCTCCAATGTTTCTGCTCTTACTCCCTTTCCACTTGGTCTCCTGAACACACAACATATCTACCTTTCTCCTCTCCATCATATCAGCTCCCTCTCTCCTGTTACCAGTCATGGTACCAACATTTAAAGTACCAACCCGAACCTCCACTCTCCTACACTTCTCCTTTTCCTGCCGTCTCTGTAGACGTCTTCCTCCTCTCCTTCTCCTCCTTCGGCCAACAGTAGCCCAATTTCCACTGGTACCCTGTTGGCTAACAATACCTGTGGCGGTCGTTGGTAACCGGGCCTCGATCGATCCGGTATGGAACTCTGGTTTGTGATCTGCGTGTTTGATTTCGCACATGTTTTACGCTGGATGCCCTTCCTAACGCAACCCTCCTCATTTATCCGGGCTTGGGACCGGCACTAAGAGTGCACTGGCTTGGTTGTGGTTGGATCCATCTACTCCAGTTATATTATCTACTTATGGACACTGCCTTCTTGGAATGAACAACAGCCAGAATGATGAGATCATAGTTTTACTTTTCTGTCATACAACCCTTAATGTTAAGTATGTTATATCCTCTATTATTATTATTTTTATTTTATTTCTAATAAAAAAAAATAATAATAATAATAAAAATAACCATTAATGGAACAGGGGTGGAGACATAGCATTTCCTGATCAGTGATTACACAGCAGGGCCAGCAGGAGGTGCTGTTGAAATATGGACGATACAGAATCCGGTTGAAATGCTCTTAGTCTTGTCTGTCTGTTTTTTTTTTTTATTCTGCTTATTAATATATTTTTCTTCTAAAAGATTTGTTAAAACAAATGTCTTCTAACATTGCTTTACAAGCTTAACCACATCCAGCTTATTTATCTTTAGTCTTGCCAAACTAGTTGTTTGTCTAGACATGTGTGGTTGTAAAACTTGACTTGAAATGTTTTAGCTACATGACACACACACACACACACACACACACACACACACAGACCTTACCTACTGTAGGTGTGAGAACGTGAATGTATTGTGATTACTGATTATTAAAATAGTCATATTAAGACAGACATCACGCACAACCTTCGTTTTATGCGTACGCCATGTGCAGAAATGAGACCCCTGATCGGGTAACACAGAAGATGCTGCAGAATGAAAAATGAAGGAATGGAGAGAAAACATTGAGAGGCGAGGAGAAGATTCAGGCCAAAAACACGACAGAAAGTTTCCAAAGTTTGGAATAATTTCAAACTAAAACATAAAGAAAAAACTGTACAGTGTTTTTACCTTCTTTTTTCTTGAGAAATCTGAGATTTTTATACTTTTTATATTTTTGATATTATTAATTATATATTTGTAATTGCATTTTGATGTAATATGGTAATTAGATGCACTAAATGGGTTTAGTTTTCACAGAGTGCAATTTCAGCAATAAAAATTTTATTTTTTTTACAAATTACTTGTTCATTTTAAGAGACCCGTGTTATTTAGTATCGCTCTTTAATACTTCTTATCCGATTACTTGACTTATCAATGAAATAATCGGTAGAATACTCGAATAATCTAAAATAATCAATAGCTGCAGTAATAATTAATAGCACACACAATATCCATGTTTAGGTCATGTGAATCCATGCAAGCACTCATGAGTTACTGTTTTAGTAAATGAAACTTTGTTTTCTTTAGTTAGGAAATGTCCATATGTTTTAATAATTATTCAGCTTCACTGAAATAATTGTGGAATAAACTGTGGAATTGTTTGGCACCAAAGGTAAAATAAGCGAACAATCCTCAGACTAGTTTGCAAAAGTAGATTTTGCATATTATGGAAATTTGTCCAAAAAATCTGGGCAGAGCTAAATTTTTTGAGATCGTTTTGTTTGGGAGAAGCCAATTGTAAAAGAGTTCTGTGTGATTGACTTATAGTTCATAAGATATACAAATCAAAACATAGATACTTGTGCTTACGTTCACCATCTTGCTTGCATGATGTACAGGAGGGAGCACTACCTACGGCTTTAGTTCTCTTGTACCTATGACTTCTTTTTTGACCTATACTTTGTTCTGTATGATGAAGAATTTCAAAGCAAAGAAACAAAAATATATTTTATTATTAATAATAATAATACAAAGAAGAAGAAGAAAAAGAAAAGGACATAGATGTAAATACATACCCGTTCCAGTACCTGAACCCTTCAAAATAATATCAGAGTGATGCAAATATTAAGGGAGGAAGAATTAGCTACTGACCAAGTTTCTTGTCCATATGACTTATTTTATGAAATATACTTATTTATACTTACAATTGTTTTATAAGCAGAAAACCAAAAACAAAAAATGTAAAATATATATATATATAATAAGCCTAGGGCCTTTTGCGAAGCACTTAAAAAGGTGACACTGTACTCAAGTCACAGTGATTCATAGTGGTTCATTTTTACAATTACTTTAGACCAGCTGGTGCAAGAGTTTTATAGTGGTTATAAAGAACGTTTTACACTACACCATTTTTTTTTGCTGTTTAATGCAAGAATTTAATACAAAAATTTAACCAAGCCATCACAGAAATTGATTGTCATAATAATTTCTTTCCAAAATTATGGAAGAACATTAATGATTGAATTTTTGTTCTTCTTCTTTTGGTTTCTCCCATTAGGGGGCGCCACAGCGGATCATCCGTGTCCATTCCCCCCTGTCCTCTACATCTGCCTCTTTCAAACCAACTACCTGCATGTCTTCCCTCACCACATCCATAAAGCTCCTGCTTGGTCTTAATCTTTTCCTCCTTCCTGGTGGCTCCATCCTCAGCATTCTCCTACTGATATACCCCATGTCCCTCCTCTGCACATGTCCAAACCATCTCAATCTCACCTCCCTCACCTTGTCTCCAAAACGTCCTACATGCGCTGTCCCTCTAATAAACACATTTCTAATCCTGTCCATTCTCGTCACTCCCAATGAACATCTCAACATCTTCAGCTCTGCTACCTCCAGCTCCACCTCCTGTCTTCTACTCAATGCCACTGTCTCTAAACCGTACAACATCTCAGGTCTCACCACAGTCCTATAAACTTTCCCTTTCACTCTCACAGATACTCTTCTATCACAGATCACTCCTGCTATCACTCTTCTCCACCCACTCCACCCTGCCTGCACTCTTTTCTTCACTTCTCTAACACACTCTCCATTACATTGCACTGTTGACCCCAGGTACCTGAACTCCTCCACCTTCTCCACCTCTTCTCCCTGCAACCGCACCCCTCCACTGCCCTCCCTCTCATTCACACACATGTACTCTGTCTTACTCCTACTGACTTTCATTCCTCTTCTCTCCAACACGTACTTCCACCTCTCCAGGCTCTTCTCCACCTGCTCCCTACTCTCACCACAAATAACAATATAATCCGCAAAAATTATAGTCCATGGAGACTCCTTTCTGACCTCATCTTTCAACCTGTCAATCACCACTGCAAACAAGAAAGGGGGTTTAGAGCCGATCCTTGATGCAGTCCAACCTCCACCTTAAACCAGTCTGTTGTTCCTACTGCACACTTCACTGCTGTCACACTGTCCTCATACATGTCCTGCACCACCCTCACATACTTCTCTAAACACCTGACTTCCTCATACAACACCATTTGGAATAAGACTCTAACATAACAAAATGTGTAAAAGTTAAGCACTTTGAATACTTCTGAAGAGAAGGGGAATAAAAGACAGATTTCCATTGGGAGTAAAAAGGATGGACAGGATTAGAAATTAGCTTCTTAAAGGGACAGCGCATGTAGGACGTTTTGGGGGCAAAGTCAGAGAGACCCGATTTAGATGGTTTGGACATGTGCAGAGGAGGGATAAGGGCGTCTGCTAAATGCCGCAAAATGTAAATGGATATGAGGTATATCGGTAGAAGAATGCTGAGAATGGAGCCAATAGGAAAAAGGAAAAAAGGAAGACCAAGAAGGAGGTTTATGGATTTGGTGAGGGAAGACATGCATATAGTTGGTTTGAAAGAGGCAGATGTAGAGGACGGATGATCCGCTGTGGTGACCCCTAATGGGAGAAGCCAAAAGAAGAAGAAGAAGAAGAAGAAGAAGAAGAGAAGAGTCTTATTCCAAAATGGTTTAAATTCATAATTTTTTCTAAAAAATCAACAAACAATACCCAATAATGACAATTTGAAAGAAGTTTGTTTGAAATCTTTACAAATTTATTAAAGTAAAAAACGTGTGCATCCTGTTTCCACTGATCATCCTTGAGATGTCTCTACAACTTGATTGGTGTCCACCTGTGGAAATTCAGTTGATTGGACATGATATAAAAAGGCACACACCTGTCTATAGAAGGTCCCACTGTTAACAGTGCATATCAGAGCACAAACCAAGCCATGAAGTCCAAGGAATTGTATGTAGACCTCCGAGACAGGATTGAATTGAGGCACAGATTTGGAAAAGGGTACAGAAACATTTCTGCAGCATTAAAGGTTCCAATGAGCACAGTGTCCTCCATCATCCATTAATAAAATAAGTCTGGAACCACCAGGACTCTTCCTAGAGTGGGCCACTTAGCCAAACTGAGCGATCAGGAGAAAGTGAGCAAAAAAAAAAGAGAGTCAGGAAGGTGACCAAGAACCCAATGGTCACTCTAAAAGAACTCCGGCATTTATCTGTGGAGAGAGGAGAACCTTTCAGAAAAACATCTATCTCTGCAGTACTCCACCAATCAGGCCTGTACGGTAGAGTGGCCAGATGGAAGACACTCCTCAGTAAAAGGCACATGACAGCTCGCCTGAAGTTTGACAAAAGGCACCTGAAGGACTCTCAGACCATGAGGAACAAAGATTAAATTATTTGGCCTGAATGCCAAGCATCATGTCTGGAGGGAACCAGTCTCCACTTATCACCTGGACAATACCATTCCTTCAGTGAAGCATGGTGGTGGCAGCATCATGCTGTGGGGATGTTTTTTTAGCAGCAGTGACTGGCACAATAGTCAGGATCGAGGGAAAGATAAATGCAGCAATAAACAGATACATCCTTGATGAAAACTTGCTCCAGAGTGCCCTAGGACAATGTTCCAAAAGCACACAGCCAAGATAATAAAGGAATGACTATGTCTGTGCACTGATGCTCCCAACCTGATGGAGCTTGTAAGGTTCTGCATAGAAGAATAGGAGAAACTGCCCAAAAATAGGCGGCCAAGCTTGTAGCATCAAAATCAAAAAGACTTGAGGTTGTAATTGGTGACAAAGGTGCTTCACCAAAGTATACATTTTTTTTTGGTTGTTTGTTTTTTATTTTTAATATATTTACAAAGATTTCAAACAACCTTCTTTCACACTGTCATTATGGGGTAGTGTTTGTAGAATTTTGAAGAAAATAATAAGTTTCATCTATTTTGAAATTAAGCAAATATTTCCAAAATGTTTCCAAAATGTGGTAAAAGTGAAGCGCTGTGAATACTTTCTGGATGCACTGTATTGCATTAGTTTTTTTTTTTTTCTTTTTTCACATATTATATTTTCCCCAGCTTTTTTGGATTTGGATTTGTACATTTCCTGACCGTAGCTTCACCACTTTACATATGAAGAAACCACAATCGTTGCATATGAATCCATGCAAGCATTAATTACAACTTTCTGAAAAAATTTGATTCCCCCTTGTTAGAATTGGTTGATAAGTAGCACCAAATATATATATACAGTGCCTTGCGAAAGTATTCGGCCCCCTTGAACTTTGCG